>OX402057.1:7830853-7984933 GCA_947859365.1 Archips crataeganus | reverse complement strand
CCGAACTCATATCTTGATACAATTTCCACATACTTAGTCTAAGAAAAGCGTATACTTAAGTATAAAGTCGCGCTTCTCTTTTTTCATCAGCTTTCGCGGTTCACCTAATGTGCGCCATAGGCATTGGCGCAGGATCTCATCGCCTATGGACGCACAGAAGCTACAAAGCTAAGACGCCTCTCCGAACTCTGCTGATGATTTGGCAAACCATGGGCTTTCAGGTAAAACACTTGGCAACCTCGGTATTTAGCTTGACTTGTATTTGACGGTAATTTCCATGTCTTCTCGTTTTTTAGGGGTCTGTACGTCAAAAGAAAAAAAAACTGTACCCTAGATCAGGAAAGAGTAGAGTTGAAATTAACATCAAATATTTAAATAAATTAAATAAATAAATATTAAGGGACAATCTTACACAAATCGACCTAGTCCCAAACTAAGCAAAGCTTGTACTATGGGTACTAGACGACGATAAACATACTTATATAGATAAATAAATACTTAAATACATAGAAAACATCCATAACTCAGGAACAAAATATTATTCGTGCTCATCACACAAATAAATGCCCTGATCGGGATTCGAACCCAGGACCTCTTGCTTCGTAGGCAGGGTCACTACCAACTAGGCTAAAGCGGTCGTTTAGGGCTATAGTCTCATGAATTTGTTGAAGTTCATACGATTATAAGGTACCTATAATCTTTTGAAAGTGTACTTTCATATAATAACTCTTTCTGAACTCCCGTTTGCATTAGAATTACGAAATTTGACAAGATTAATAAGACCTGAGAGAATAACGGGTCATTTTCACCGCAAAAAATATTTTTGTTTCTTATCTTAAGAAATACACTTTAAGCGACCCAAAATGTTTTAGCGATGTAGTGACAAGATGTAGTAGTGACTCCATTGAATGAATGAATCAGCTTGATTCTTAGTGTAACCAACATCAATGTGAATGTTATTAGCAATATTTCCTGGAAAATTTTATTTTTTATTTTTGTTATATTAGACTAACTTTACAATAATACTTGTGACCACCCTGTGACTGTACTTTTGTCGGTAAGCACAGTATTTGCTTTTGCATTAAATGCGATAATTACCTACACTATAGCTAATTCACATAAGTAGACTGCGGCGTGCGAACGTCGTCTTCACATTAGTCATGATTATTACCAAGGCTCGCATTTTTCATCCCTCTCATGAATATGAGTTAAATTTTAGCTTTAATATCAACTCCATAGTTTTCTTTTATCTTACCATGCGATGAAAAATCCGAGCCTTGATTATTACATTACATTACTAGCTGTATTCTTTACACTGTTGTGGTAACCGAAAATTGCAAGTATCGTTCGACATAATGTAATTTGCCACATAAAGCCATATTCACATTTATCTGACGTGCTGTGTCGTGATGCATCAGAACAGTATCGGTTTCATACATTTAACACAAACCTTTACAACACGCTGCATCAGAGAAATAGCGAATATCAGAGAATGAGCGCAACCGTATTAAATGTACGAAACCGACGCTGTTCTGATGAGTCATGATATAACACGTCAAATAAACTGGCTGTACTCTATCATTGCAAAGCATTATTAGTATCACAGGGATCATATACATATATCATGTTAACAGGACTGCATTTTCGAATGGGCCCGCGACCACCGCACCCACCACAAGTACGCAGACACAGATGCAGATCCTCACAATGCGGAACGCGGGCTGTTCTTCTCTCACATGGGCTGGCTATGTTGCAAGAAGAGCCCCGAAGTCATAGAAGGCGGGAAGCGAATTGACTTGACTGATCTGTATGAGGATCCCGTTGTCATGTTCCAGAGAAGGTGAGGGATTGTTGAGATTTTAAAAAGATTATACGTAGAAATTCTAAGAATTAGCTGTCATTGATAATTGCCATTATGGATGAATAGACAATATTCTAAAGGTCCAAGAATTAATTTCTTTATAGGTATACTTAGGATAGGACTGTACGCTTATTGTCTAACGCCCGGGAGCCAGCTGTCACATTCACTATTACAAATACAAATATATATTTTTTATTATTTTATTTGTCAAACGGTATAAGATGGTGACATAAAGTGATAATGAATGCGATAGCAAGCGCCCGCGCATTAGATAATATGGCCTCAGGTCTTAATTTTGCTTTAGAGACATCACTCTCTACATAGATTATGATGACATTATCCGGATCCTTTTGTTTGCCATAATTTCATTTGCCATAATTTCACTAGCCATGACAACGTTTGCCATAAAATATATAGAAACGTGCATTTTTCAGGATTAGGTTAGATTTGTTTCATAACAATTCTGAGGAAATTACCTACTGTTTCAGAAATAAATTAAATTATCTTAAATGTAAATTATGGAAAACGACACATTATGGCATATGAAATTCGGGCAAACGATAGAGAACCAAAATTATGTAGGTATGGTCAAGGACTTTAATTCATGAGCCACTATGGAACCATTTCCCAGTAGGTAAACGTTATAGTGACATCGCATTAATTAACAAGGAAAATCGCGCTTCGGAGCAAAATGCACAAAACGCAAAATGTACGCTACACGCAAAATGTAACCAATAGCAAAATCTACTATACGCAAAATATATACAACGCACATTGTGAAACACGCAGAACGTACAAAAAGCAAAAAGTACATACGCAAAATGTACAAATCGGAAAATTAATACAGAATTAAATTTCACGATTTGTACATTTTGCGAATGTAGGTACATTTTGCGTTTTGTGCATTTTGCTCCGAAGCGGAAAATCGTAATGACTTTTCCTTTAAAAAGGTTCCATGGTGGCTCATGAATTAAAATCCTTGACAGTGTTACCAAGGCGTCAAAAATATCCATACAACTCTATGCCATTGACCATAAGGTTGGTGTTTACATTATATTTGACGCGATGGCTGTATAGATATTTATCCCTTCACTGTACTCTATGAGTACGCTTGCTTTTGATATGTACAAATTTGCGATGAAAATGTAAGGTATAGGCTGGCTAAACTAAATATTAGCTTTAATTCGCCAGGCATTACATGAAAATGATGCCGATTCTTTGCTTCTTGCTGCCCACCATAATCCCAGTGTACTGCTGGAACGAGACGTGGCTGAACGCCTTCCTCATCCCCACAATACTTCGGTACACCTTCGGCATCAACGTTGTCTGGAGTGTCAACAGCTTCTCGCATATCTTTGGATACAGGCCTTATGACAAGTAAGTGTTGAGTAAATTTTAATTCTGGACGATAATTTGACACTTCAATATTTTATTTATTTATTTCAAACATTTAAACTATTACTATTACAGCCCTAATGCGATAATGTAACCAAAAATTCCAATTAAACTTAGCTATTTTAAATAATGCAACCCTTTATCAGAGCACAAAAAGTATGGATGAGTACGGATGAGTGACAAAAAAAGGCTTTTATAATCTCTTTTCTGTGAAAACAAACTATTTTTACCATAACTAAATATTAGCACTCACGGAACTTTTCACCCAAATAACATTTAATACATATACCAACATTTGCAGTGTGGACGAAACGTTGAGGTAAACATTAAATGTTATTTGCGTGATAAGTCCCGTGAGTTTTAATTAACAGTTATGAGTGAAAATCACATGATATCATCCTACCCATTGAATATATATAAATAATTACTTAATAAATTATGGAACGATTGTCACCAATTGACCTTGTCTCAAACTGAGCAAAGCTTGTAGGTACTATGGGTACCTACCTACTAGACAGCGGATAAGCATACTTATATAGATAAATACATACTCAAATACATATTAAACATCCAAGACCCGAGCACAATCATTCATATTTTTCATAAAAATATTTGACCTGACTGGGAATCAAACCCGAGACCCCATGCTTCGTAGTCAGGTCTACTAGGCTATCCGATCGGTCGGTAGGTCGTCCGGTCTTCGGGGGTTTGTGACATTATGAATAAATGCAGACACTTGTTGGATTTTTAATGCCAATTACAATAGCCTAGAATTACATTTAAATGTGTATGCAGATGATGTGATGGTACAGTCGCTATCATAAACATCGGAGCAGTCAAAGTGCTCAAAAATGTTTGAACACGCATGTACGCGGTTAACAATTCGGTCGTGGTCAGATATTTTTGACCATCTTGAACGCTTTGATGGTTATGATATATGATGGCGACTGTACTAAAAGTAGGTAGTTGATAATTCTTGTATTTATCAAACTTTGGTGTCCCAGAATATTTAAATTATAAGCAACAACAAAGTACAACATTGTTCAATATTCAATTAAAGCATCGCATTCCTGGTAAACAATAGAAACAAATAACACCCTACGATAATTAATGTATGGTAATTGACAAAGTTCAATGGAAGTCCTTCTGAACTGGAGCACATTCATTGATTGTGTCTATTACTGCATAATTTATTACAATTACTTGCGCTAACTAGGTAATCAATTCGATATCTAATTGAATATTAATCGGTATGGCGACATATTCGATGGTATTATACAATAACAATGAAGCTTCATGACAATCACTAATACCAATCGCACAGTTCTATTTAATGTTGTTTTGTTTTCGTCACTAATTAGTTGTATTAAATACTTTAAATTTCGAACATCTTCTTAAACAAAACAATCCCATTTGATTGTGATTATAATGATAACAACAGTAAATTAATTATTTTTGTGAAATTAAACCACGATTCCTTTCTTATGCTAACCTATAATGTTTTTGAAAGACCTATCCAATAAGATCCGACACTATGGGTTTAGATGAGAAAAAAAAACCCTACTTCACCAACCATTCAACCAATTTGATTCCTAGGCTACCATAAAACCTTTTCGCTGTGACATTTAACGTCATTTGACAACCGTTGTCATAGCCAAATAAAATTATTTATTAAGATAAGGTCATAGGAATAAATCTCTCAGCATTAACAATTTTTAAGTTTAAAATAAAAATCAAAGTTTGTTGAAAAATTAGTTTTTTGGGCGCGGAGCTTTAAAATGTTTAATTCTTTGTACCTATTTTAACTAATAATATTGTATGCCATAGAAAAAGAAAATAACAGTTATCGAATTATGTCCAGGTACTCTTTACCGCGATCGGATAGAGAGACGGACATGGCGAAACTGTAACGGTTCCTTATGACTAGGAAACTAAAAATGCATCACCCCATTGCTTGATCCCGCTTTTTCCAGGTCACTGAACCCCCGCGAGAACCTCGCCGTGTGGATGTTCTGCGTGGAGGGCTTCCACAATTACCACCACACGTTCCCCTGGGACTACCGCGCGACCGAGCTGCCTCTCTACAACATGCTTACTCCGACCATTGTGTTCATCGAGGCAATGGCTAAGGCAGGTTTTAATTACAGATAGAGGCGAGAGCGTTTGAAGCTTTTAGAGGATTTAATCTGGCGCGATTGTAGCTTATCCACGTTGGTTTGCCTTAGGTAGGTCTCTATCGTTTGCCCGTATTACATATGTCATAATGTATCGTTTTCATAATTTTAATTTGTCGTAATGTAATTTATTTTTGAAACAATATTTTTTTCAGAATTATTATATTCTAACCGAACTACATTCTACAGCTACATTTATTACATTAAATAAAATCCTGTTACCAGCTCACTTCGGTCTTCTATACATATTTTATGGCAAAAGTTGGTATGGTATGGCAAGTGTAATTATGGGAAACAAAAGGATCCGGCCTTAAGTATGTGGATAATTCCACTTTCTTCAAAGAGAGAGGTATTACCTCTTTTGTTATGAAATACTAGCTGCTGCTTGCGAATCCGTCTGCGAAGAATTCTTCTATCATTAACGGAATAAAAAGTATCCTATAATGTTAATCCAGGTTATAAACTATCTACGTGTCTTTCATCAGAATCCGTCAAACCGTTTTAGCGTGAAAGACTAACAAACATCCATACATTCACCGATTATTAGTCAGATAATATGCACCTATAATGTACCTAAGATAATTTAATGTTCTCGGATAAAAAAGTATAATAAAACTGATGATTACATTATACCTACGTGGAAACTTAAAGTCGTTTTTAAATCCTCTTTGATATGAAATTGGAACATGGTACATTTTCTGTGTCTTACACCTTTAATTACTCAAATTCTCTACTTAGCAAAACCTAAAATTTTACTTTCGAACAGATCGGGCAAGCGTATGACCTGAAGAGCGTGTCTCCTGAAATCGTGAAGCAGCGTTCCCAGCGCACAGGAGACGGAAGCCATCACCTTTGGGGCTGGGACGACCCTGAATTCACGGAGAAGCTGAAGGAGACACTTGGAGCCGTGAACAACTCGGAAAGGGGAAAGGTCAAGTGTGGATGAAGTAGATACGACTAGCAATGTGCCATCATGGAGTCCGGAAGATTATTTATTCATAAATTTTTTAAACTTCTGTGAACTCCTGATCCCTTTGAGATATTTATTTGATTGTCACATTGCTAGATCAGACAGAGCGTTAAAATAAGGAGCTTCATTTTTTCTACTTCAATGAGCAGTTTTAAAAAGTGTAGGTAGGTACTTAATACTTAGTTTGATCTCGTAATTTCACGTACAAAAACTGTTTTATTTAAAGTAAGTCAATGACTTTGAGAAAATATTTCAACTGTCATACCTAGTTAATCATGTTCACGAAAACTTAAATGACAAATAGCTTTGAACAGTAAGCTAATCATGTCTGGGCTAGAGGCTGTATTGTCTAAGGGTATGCACGCACGAGCAACTTGGTCGCAAGGCGATTTATTTGTGTTATATGTATTTGTATCCCGGGAGTCGCGGCGCTACGTGTGTGCACTTCCGTAATAACCCATAGACTTGATGTGAGAGACAAAATAGTCGCGGAGACAAAAGTTGCTCGTGCGCGCATACCCTAACGCTCGGACGCTTGGGATCGCATTTACCATCTCTTTCTATCACCATCTTAAACCGTTTGACAGAAAGAAATAGTATAAACGCGATAGCAAGCGCCTGCACGTTAGACAATAAGTGTAGGTACATTTCAAGTTGCTCCTTACAATTTGACGCCATATCCTTTGAGTCGATTTTGTAGAAGTAGATAATTATAAATGGGTATGTAGAGTAAAATATGCACATGTTCAACAAGACACTAGAACGTAGTTATGTAGATAATTTTAATATTAAATAAAAACTCTAACTAAAAAAACTGCAACTTTTATTTAACTTTACCTCCAAAAACCCAATTCGAGTGGAACGGGACCTACTTACATGTATTAAAATAGCAAAACAGTTGGAAGTCGTAAAAAAAAGTAAGTAAGTAAACTTAATGTAACAAGCTGGGAAATCTCTTTCCGATGTTGCCGCCAGCTGGCACGTTAGCGATAAGCGGAAATCGATACGCACTTCCATTAAGGAACAATAATTAATGCAATGCAATTATGTTCCTCACTGACCTGTATTATCGTCCGGCGCTAGGCTTGCCATTGTGGAATAACTATTAGAGTGATCTATTGAGTTAGCGACCACCCGAGCATGAAACATTTACATAAAGAACAAGGTGAACTAAGGCGCAAGCCCCGCAAGCCACACAGAAGAGATGTGGCAGTCCAACCGCCCCTTGAATCAGTTTTCATACTAAAGGCCACCACAAGCCGAAGCGCGTGGCGCCGACGGAGCGTGCCCAGCGCGCTGTATAACACTGAATCATATACGCTGCTACACACCGACGGTGGGCCGCGCGCGCAAAACGCGCCGCGCTGCAGTGTGTGTCACAGCGTATATAACTCAGTACTACGCAGCGCGCTGGGCACGCTCCGTCGCCGCCGCGCGCACCCCCCGCGTTGCAGTCTGTGGAGGGCTTTAAGCTTTAATGTATAGAAGCGTCGCGATCCAAAACAGATAAGAGACGAGGCAGAGACGCAGCCTGCGAATAAACGACGCGGACTGCGACGCGCCTCCGTCCCACGTCTCTTCTGTGTGGCTTGCGCCTAAATGCGACTTACT
This sequence comes from Archips crataeganus, assembly GCA_947859365.1. Classification (NCBI taxonomy): domain Eukaryota; kingdom Metazoa; phylum Arthropoda; class Insecta; order Lepidoptera; family Tortricidae; genus Archips; species Archips crataeganus. Next base: position 7,976,922 of record OX402057.1, on the reverse strand, counting down.
TATACTATTTCATAAATTTTGCTCCCATTGTGAACTAAGTGAGACTGTCGAACGGTGGAACCTGTGATAGGATAGTTTTTATCTATCACATACCTATCAAATTTGGCTGATATTCGCTGCGCTGGTCTGTCTTCTTGAGCTATGATATTACTAAGGATAGCGACAGTGGGCATCTAGGTCAGCTATCTACGCGAATGTGTAATTATCGCGATATCCAATCGCTCCTCTGCCCAGATAAAAGCCCTTAATACCTTAGCTCCGCTACCTGTGCACCTAAGTAATAACGTTCACAAGTGCTTTAGTAAAATCATTTATATTTTCCCAAGTACTGTACTAACTATTAATATTCGCCACAAATACCATGCTATCTCGAGCACACCATCTAACTACCATTCATAATTATAATTCATGTTTTTATTTTTATTTTGGGTTCGCAAAGTTCATTTAAATAAATAAATAAATAAATAAATATTAGGGGACAATCTTACACAAATCGACCTAGTCCCAAACTAAGCAAAGCTTGTACTATGGGTACTAGACGACGATAAACATACTTATACAGGGTTATTTGTAATTCAATGACATCCTCTTAACCCTGAATTCCTATCACTCAAACAAATGTTTTTTGTTTTACGACTTTTTAAAATGAAGCACTTTTTTTCCCATACAAATACACAGAGTATCGTAAAAATAAGAGGTAATCTCAAATTTTCAAAACGTTATTTACCAAAAATATTAAGTTATGACAAAAGCCGTAAAACAAAAAACATTTGTTTGAGACAAGTTTGAGTGATAGGAATTCAGGGTTAAGAGGATGTCAGTGAATTACAAATAACCCTGTATAGATAAATAAATACTTAAATACATAGAAAACATCCATAACTCAGGAACAAATATTCGTGCTCATCACACAAATAAATGCCCTTACCGGGATTTGAACCCAGGACCTCTTGCTTCGTAGGCAGGGTCACTACCAACTAGGCTAAGGCGGTCGTTTGACTATTAGGAACATACTCAATTTATACCTATGTAATGAACTAAAACAATTACTTTGCTCACCCGCGACCTTACAATAGTTACGTTTATGCAAGAAATGTGCGTTCATGTTAGTATTAATTAAATATGCCTTATAAATAAATAAACAAAAAAATTCAAGGTAGTTTTAAATATGTCAATAAAAGTTAATTTTTGTGGGGTAGTTTGAGAATAAGAAAAATAAAGTGGGTACTTGAGAAGTTGCAGTGACAAGTTAAAACATTTGTTTTGGTTTGTTAGTTTAACATTTGGTAGCATAGCATACGGTTGTGGTAACTCTGAAGATGAGCTCTGGTTGAGTTCGAAACGCGTCAGTGTAGCTTGGTGGTGGTGATGGTTGGGTTTATGTGATTTGTGTGTGTTCGTACAGTGTGGAGGTGGAGGAACTGCATGAACGCACATTTCTTGCATAAACGTAACTATTGTAAGGTCGCGGGTGAGCAAAGTAATTGTTTTAGTTCATTAATATGGACCTCCGCAAAGTAACGCCTGATTCAATAAATTATTTATACCTATGTACCTACTTAGTTTACAAACTTCAAATGTTATTTTATGTTTAACAGACTTCAAAAAAGAGGAGGTTCTCAATTCGCCGTCACCAAGTCAGAATCTCATGATGGAATCTTAGGGAAATTGAGGGCAACCAAAGGCAAAATAGCGTAGTGTGGGACGCCCTGCGACACGTTGGACTGATGACCTTAGGAGGACAGCTGGCAGTGGGTGGATGAGGGAAGCCCAGGATCGCGAATTTTGGCGCAATATGAGGGAGGCCTACTTCCAGCAGTGGACGGAAAATGGCTGTAGATAGCTAGATAGATAGATAGAAAGGCAAAATATAACATTGTTTACCTTGCTCCTTCCGCTATCGATTGGCACGGTAAAAAGGTTGTACTTAATTCATCAACCACTTCCGCAAAGTAACGTCCGAGTCAATCAATAATTTTGTTTTTAGGGTTCCGTACCCAAAAAGTTTATGCTAAGGCTATTACTAAGACTGCACTGCTCCTCTGTCTGTCTGTCACCAGGCTGTATCTCATGAACCGTGATAGCTAGACAGTTGAAATATTCACAGATGATGTATTTCTGCTGGCGCTATAACAACAAATACTAAAAATAAAATAAAGTTAAAAACTAAGGGGGGTCGTCTCGTCATTATAAGAAGCATATTTTTTTCAGCGTTTTTGACTCGATCTTTTTATATTATAATGGTATTAATTTAAATACTTGAAATCTTCACCGATTATTTTATTACTGTACCAATACAACTAATTAAGGTGGGTCCCCACTAACTAACATAAAATGATCCCACATTGCGTACATTTTACTTAGAAGCAGGGCTCTGCTAACATTAGATTATTATATTTACAGCTGTTTACCAAGTGTTTACCGAACAATTTGTACGGAAGGCGCGAGTCCGACTCACACTTGGTCGGTTTTTAGGGTTCCGTTGTCAACTAAGAACCCTTATAGTTTCGCCATGTCTGTCCGTCTGTCTGTCTGTCTGTCCGCGGCTAAGCTCAGAGACTGTTCGTACTAGAAAGCTGTAATTTGGCATGAATAGACATATCAGTCACGCCGACGAAGTGATTACATAAAAAAACTAAAAAAAATTTTTGTAGGGTACCTCCCATAGACGTAAAGTGGGGGCGATTTTTTTTTCTCGACTAACCCTATAGTGTGGGGTATCATTGGATAGCTATTTGAAAATAAATAGGGGTGTTCTAAAACTATATTTTAATAAAAATAATATTTTCGGAGATATTCACTCCGAAAGTTTAAAATAATGTGTCCCCCCTCTAACTTTCGAACCGCACGTCTAAAAAATATGAAAAAAATCACGTAATTTAAACTTAATAAAAACTTTCTAGGAAAATTATTTTCAACTTAATCAGTTGAGCAGTTTTTAAGTTTTTGTAAAAAAATATTTCTAAACTAAGATTGTAATTTAACCGCTATTGCAAACATTTTTTTTTTCTTTAAGTACCTATAAGATCACGCTAACAGTATCTTCTTTCAAATAAAAAAAATATAATTACATCTGAAAAACAATCAACATACATACATACTAGTTAGATTAGTTATCCAATTCGCCGATAGATGGCGCTGTACCGCCGACGTTGGGACCAAAACAACCACATTAAATAAAGTATGCAAAGATTTTTTCGTACCTGCTACGGAACCCTATCTTGGGCGTGTCCGACACGCTCTTGGCCGGTTTTTTTGCTTAATATTTTCATACCAGAAACTTTTTTGACGATTTTAGTTTGTTGTTATAAGGTTGCAGCGGGCAATATCCGACAAGCAAATCAAAAGCAAATTTACACGAACGAAACGAACATACACGTACAAAGATTTATGAAAATAGCTCAGAGGACGAGGGTGGACGGGGTAATATCCCTTTGTCTTTCTGAAGACGAAAAACTATAAAAACGTTTGATTTTGACAGTGACAGAACATTGGCTGACAATGTCGACAATCAATGACAATGACAGAATGACATACAGCAACAGCGATGACATGCATGACAAGTGAGTGAAGTGAAGTGGAAGAAAAAATCCGCCTGCTACTTTGAGGATTCAGCTGCCTGCTACGTTTTTGTTTAGTATATTGTAGAAAATATAATTTAACTATCCAGTTTAATTACCCTAAGAAGGCTAGAAAATACTGAATTATAGTCTGACCGAACAAGATTATAATGCTGTCCTCACTTATTAAGGAACATCAGGCCAAACAAGCAGCAAAAAGGGTAGTGCAGGGTAAGCTTATTTTGTTTACATTTCTAAACTTTATATTTCTGAAGACTGAGGCTACACTTAAAATTTAACACACCTGTTTTCAGAACAAAAACGTAAGGCCTGCATTACTGCTGCTAATGATCTAACTCAAGCCCTTGTAGATCATCTCAATGTGGGGTTAGTAGTATTCTTAATTATATATTATAATATTTATCATCTGATATGCCGTAGTGGGTTACTTTGGCCCTGAAGGAGGGCAGGGATTAACTTGGTCTACGTGTGATTATGTATTGTACATAAAACCACAGTGAGACTCACTCATACTGAAAAAGTACAGATAACTCATGTCTATGATTGAGTTTAGCTGTACTGTTTCGGGCTAATCCGTAGCCCTTCATCACGGAACACACGCCACGGGGGCTGCTGCCAAACGCGCACACATTATTTTTCTACTCACCCCAAAAATGTTAAGCTAAACTCGATCATAGATGTGAGTTATCTGTATTTGTTGTTTTCATATGAGCCACAGTTGCCCTTCATTGTGTCATTGCAGGGCCGGATTTAGAGGTCTGGAGGCCTCGGCGCATTAAAGGAGTGAAGGCCCCTTGACCACAGTTTTTTTTCCAAATAATTTTTCTATTGTGGGGGCCCGTCTATTATGGAGGCCTTGGGGCTGCGGCCCCAGAGGCCCTCCCCTAAATCCGGCCCTGGGTCAAAGTATCCAGACCTTACAGTAACTCTTGAACTACTGCTCAGACCTTATTCTGCAAAAAGACCTTTGCCTCATACTATGAGACTCTACTTCATATTGTGCTGTTCCATTCACACTAATATTATTAAACAGAAGAGTGAAGGAGATAGTACAATACAAACTTCGAATTTTGTAGTTCTAATCTAAGACATTAAGCTGGAAATGACATCTGTTAACCCCTTGTATGCGGGAAGTGAAAAAAATTGTGCATTCTAGTCTCATCTCAACTGTTTCATATACATCCAATGATAAAGATTTCAAAAAAATACAAAAAGAATGCCTTAAATTGGGCACGGATCTGTGTCTTAAGCATACAAGGGGTTAAAGGATAATATGCATAATGAGTATAATGACATGTAGCCTGTTGTATATTAATTTACAATATTTTATTTCAGTGTAGCCCAAGCATATCTGAATCAAAAAAAGCTTGATGCTGAAGCTAAGTCGTTGCATCAAGGAGCAATTAACTTTTCCAAACAAACTCAACAGTGGTTGGCGCTAGTAGAGAACTTCAGTAGTGCACTGAAAGAGATTGGCGATGTGGAAAACTGGGCCAGGAGTATTGAAAATGATATGAAGATTGTAACAGACACTTTAGAAAATGCATACAAAATGACACATGAGCAACCAAACAGTAGCCAATAACTAAGTTACTAATCTTACTTTAGTTTTACTTCTTAGTTAGGACTCAGCCCTATATCTTTTGTGTATATATATGAGTATTTTTAAAGAAAATATTTAATGAGTAGACATAGCTCACATTGAAATGGTGTGATGTAAATTTTTTGGATAATGCTTAGCAGCTTCCTAAAAGTTTTCCTATAGTATAATATGTATAGGTTTAAAAAATTTGCTTGTAATATAGTAGGAGTAGGAGTAGCTAAATTGCAATAAACATTGTCTGGCATAATCAATATTATTTGTTTATTTATTTATTGCATACATTTAGTACAACAAACAACACAGCACATAACATAGCAACAGGTCATAATAACAGGTCTCATGTTTTTTTTAAGAGGATTATTTCTGTAATCATAAAGCACCATTATGTGAGTCAAAGTGATGCTCACACCTGTTATCTATCATAAAGTCGCTTCACAGGTTAAATACATAAAAATCATATTTTGAGTGTATTTTTTTCGTAAAATGTAATCAATGAATACTCACTTATATCCATCACAAAGAATTTAACTTTGCTTGCACAAAATCCCATGTGTACCTACTGTAGTTAATATACATAACATAAGTACATACTTATACATATAAACATCAAAACTCCTTCTCCTATGCTAAACTAGCTATACTAACTTTAAGCATAATACATATGTATTTATGACATATAATGTGTTAAATAGATGGCTTTTAATAAATTTTCATCCTAAATTAATAGAACTTTGAATAGTATGAGACAAACATAGTCAATACGGGTCATATACGGATGTATTCTGAATGATTAAAGGCTATTATTATATTATTATTGTTACTAATAGTAACCACTATATCATCAAATATCTTCCAGTAATTATAACAACCAACAAGATGGAGCGACGACCGGTTGCGTGATCGCGTTAGATGCGGATGGCACGGGCGGGACCGATCTGTTTGGCGAGCCTTGGGGGATGCCTATGTTTTCGGCTGAAATGATGATGATGAAGTATAATTTTAACTGGTTATCTGGAAGCGCTTCAATTATTTTAGATATTTTTAAATATGCAAGAGCATAATTTAACAAATACCCGAATTATATTTGATGAATATAATCTAAAAAATCGGTCAAGTGCGAGTCGGACTCGCGCGAAGGGTTTCGTACCATTATCTATAACTAGTTGACTATGGAACCCTAAAAAACAGCAAAAAAATCACATTAGTTGTATTGGAGCCCCCCCCCCTTAAATATTTGTTTTATTTTAATTTAATTATTTATTTTTAGAGCCAATATATAACTAAATATTCTGTGGAATATTTCAAGCGTCTACCTGTTGCCGTCATCAACGTCGAGCAAGAACGAGCAAAAAAATCACGGTTGTTGCATCGCAGCCCCCTTAAATATTTATTTTATTCAGTTTTTAGTATTTGTTGTTATAGCGGCAACCAAAATACATCGTCTGTGAAAATTTCAACTGTCTAGCTAACACTGTTCATGAGATACAGCCTGGTGACAGACGGACAGACACAGACAGACAGACGGACGGACAGCGAAGTCTCAGTAATATGGTCCCGTTTTTACTCCTAGGGAACCCTAAAAATATTTTTTTTAACTTAATAAAGAGTGTTCGAGCTACTGTACTAGGGGCGTTCAATAAAAAGTGAGAATGAGTATGTTATAAACAACTTTTACTAAATGTCATTTTATTTTTCGACATAGTCACCTTTTAGCATAATATAATTAGTATATATTTTTTCTGAACTTAAAATTCCATTTTTAAAAAAGGTCTCATCTTGAGTACTTAAAAAATCTTGTACTGCAGCGACTACCGCGTCGTCGTCTTCAAATTTCTGGCCTCTCAGGTATTGTTTCAATCTCGGAAATAGGTAGAAATCACTGGGAGCGAGATCTGGTGAATACGGAGGATGCTTAAGGATATCGAACCCAGCATCACGAATTGCAGCCATTGCAACGGCGGAGTTGTGTGCCGGGGAATTGTCCTGGTGGAACTGCACAACTTTCGAGAGTTTACCTCGCCGTTTTTCGCGGATCTCATTGCGCAATGTTGCTATTTGTTTGGCGTATAAAGTGCCCGTAATAGTGGTTTCATGCTCGAGATACTCAATCATTAATACCCCTTTACCATCCCAAAAAACAGAGCCCATGACCTTACCGGCAGATGGGCTCACCTTGAATTTCTTCGGAGTTGGAGATGATGGCCTTTTCCATGTCATAGACTGCAGTTTCGTTTCAGGGTCGTAATGGTCCATCATCATCATCATGGCTCCAGCCATGTTTCGTCCATTGTTATAAATCGCGCCAAAAAAAGTTCCCGGTCTTGCTGCATCAGGTTCAAAGCTTCTTGACAAATCTCTAGTCTAGTTTGTTTTTGCGTGTCAGTAAGCATTCTTGGTACCCAACGCGCAGATACCTTTTTCATACCCAAGCGTTCATGTAAAATATTATGCACGCTCCCCGTTGAAATCTTTACATTTTCAGCAATAAAACGAACTGTGACACGACGATCCGCCAAAACTGAGTTTTCGACTTTTTTCACAATTTCTTCAGTTACTGCTGTAGTAGGGCGTCCGGAGCGGGGGTCGTCCATTGTCGATGTTCTTCCACGTCTAAATTCGGCGCACCAACGTGCGACTGTCGAATACGGAGGAGCATTAGACCCTAAAGTGTCCCGCAAATCCAAATTGACTTGGTCCGTAGAAAAATTTTTCAAATACAAGTATTTGATAACGGCGCGCAGTTCAATTTTCTCCATTTTCGCTAACGTACTCAATAGCATTGCAAAGAAATTACCGTATACTTTTTTTAAACAAAAGACAGTTAGTGTTTTTTTTCATAGCAATCAGCTAGATAGATTAGCTTTACCGGCCAGTATTTAATTTCGTAATATTAAAAGAGTTTGCATCTCATTCTCACTTTATATTGAACGCCCCTCGTATATAAATTTAACTACGTCGAACTAATATTTATTTGAGGGAGGTATCTAGTAACATTTCACCATAAGCTGTGATAAACATTTCGGAGTCTTAGAAAATTAAATTGATGTAGATGTATTTATTACTTTATTATAATAATATTACCCCGGCGCCACACATATTACAAATGTTTGAACACATTTATTTGATCACATGTGTAGCACCGGTATTTGCTTATTTGTTCAATAGAACATCCATACAATAAACCATAGATCAAATATGTGTTCAAATATGTGTTGAAACATTTGTAATATGTGTTGCGCCGGGGTTACTTTCATTATTCATTATCTTACATAAACATTAAGTCTGTTCGAGTACACAAATATGACAGTTCTGACCTTCTTTTAAATTTCATGCAGTTGTCAGTGTCAATAGTGTCATACATACTGTTAGTGTCGTGTGCTTGCTTATTATTGACGCCAGTTAGGTGATAAGATAAGGTCTAATAGTTTCAATTAAATTTCTTAATAAAGGTTAACGAACCAACCAAACTGTGTCAGTCAGTAGAAGCTGAAGTAGTCGTGTTCTACGCGCCGTGCATTGCCGTTGATGTAAGTACTTTTAAATTTTTAATTCAATAAATCTAACATATAGGACGAGGTCGTACGTAATGTATTTATTTTTTTATAGAAGACTTGTAAGTGAAAAAAGTTGATAAACATGTCCGAAAATACTCCTAGAGTTCTCTCCATTCAGAGTCATGTAGTCCATGGATACGTGGGGAATAAAAGCGCAGTTTTCCCTTTGCAAGTAAGTTCTACAGAATATTATTTTAATAGTAGTTTGATCTATATTATTTCGACGGCAGCAATTAACATTCGAACTACATTTTAGGCAGTTTTCATTTCATTACATTTTATTACATGTATGTCTTAAAATAATGTTTTATATATATCTGCAAAATTTTAACAAAACAATACTTTTTCACATACAATAATGTTAGTTGCTGCTGTCGATTTAATTAATTAATCAAAATTTCAGTAAAAAAAACTGTGTTTTATGTATAATAAAAAGTTTTATGTACATACATGCATACATACTTTAGCTGTAAGTAGGTACAAGTAATTTTATTAATAGTGTTCTAGGACTTGCGTCATATTGTAAAACTCAGTATTGATGTCATGAGAATTTCCAAGGTTGTTACAATATTGTCAGCAAATAGTACCTAAAGTCTAACACAAACAAAGCATTAACTATTATGCAAGATAAATCTTTTATGGGTATAGAAATTAGGTCATCATTTTGTTGAAATCCAACTAGTCAAAATTAAACTACAATGTCTCAAACATTTATAAACACACACAGCTATATTCTAATTTATAAAGTTTCTCGCTGACACAAACTATCGGTCAGGTTTATTTGTTTTCTTTTTTTTTTTGCTTACAACACATTAATAAGTCAATGCAAACTTTTTCAGGTTTTAGGCTTTGAAGTAGATGCTATAAACACAGTCCAGTTCTCCACACACACTGGCTATAAACATATTAAAGGCAATGTATTGAAAAATGAAGAAATGGAAGACCTGATAGAGGGACTTGTACTTAATGGAGTTGACTACTACACACATCTCATCACAGGCTACTCTCGGTCACCTGATTCTCTCAAGCAATTAGCCGAGATTATAAAAAAGCTGAAAGAGAAAAATCCCCAATTAGTTTATGGTAAGCTATGACTATTAAAATCAACAGGGGGGCTACTCCGAAATTCGAAAATCGAAGTTTGCATTGTACTGTCTCGCTCACTCTCGTATTAAATGCTATTAGCGTGAGCGGAACGGCACAATACCAAGTTCGAATTTTGCACTTCGTAGTATAAAGCCAGACTATGGAGGCCAGTGCTATATGTAATTATATTAAATATTCTTGCTGTCTGACATTACAAGTTTCTGTTCGTAAATAAATTAACTTTTGTAATTTACAGTCCAATTTTAACAAAATAACAGCTATGATTTTGACTTACTTAAAGTAAGTACTACCATAATTTTTCCATTCTCTATGATGTGTTTATGAATGAGAGATAATAAAAGACTGCAATCATTTTTACTACTGGAAACTGTTAGTCCTGTTATTGATAGATAATGGTTTCTTATTATTGTTTTCAGTATGCGACCCTGTTATGGGCGATAATGGTAAAATGTATGTCCCAGAAGATATTCTGCCTGTTTACTGTGACATAGTAGTGCCACTGGCAGATATAATAACACCTAACCAGTTTGAAGCAGAATTGATGACTGGCTTGCCTGTTAAAGATTTAGAGGGAGCCCTCAAAGTAATAGAGGCACTGCACCATAAAGGTGTGAAGACTGTTGTACTATCCAGCACAGAATTGGGTGATGGTGACAACATAGTTGCAATTGCTAGCTCAAAAGGTACTTTGTTTAATTTTTAAAAAAAAATTTGGTAACGAGTTTCTCTGTCTCAAACATTTCTCCTTTTCAACCGACGAAAACAAAAGGAGGAGGTTCTCAATTCGACGTGTATATATATATTTTTTTATGTATGATCACGTATAACTTTTTACAGAGTAGTCCGATTTTGATGATTCTTTTTTTATTGGAAAGCGTATACCCCGAGGGTGGTCCCATTTAAATTTGGAAACAATATTCTTACCATAAGGGTAGAAAAACAGGGGATGATTGATTGTTCAGTTACTGATTGTACTATATGACCACGCATAACTTATTACAGAGTAGTCGGATTTTGATGATTCTTTTTTTATAGGAAAAACGTATACCCCAAGGGTGGTCCCATTTAAATTTGGAAATAATATTCCTACCCTAAGGGTACGAAAACAGGGGATGATTGACTAACTTTTTACAGAGTAGTCTGATTTTAATAATTCTTTTTTATTGGATAGATAGGGTATTCCTTGAAGTTGGCATTATAAATTTGGAAAAAAACTTACCCCAAGGATAGAAAAAAAGTATAAAATAAACTTTTAAAAAAAAAATTAAACCGCCGAAAAAACAGAAAAGCAAAAAATAATACATTTTTTGTTTGACCTTAATCTAGGTACCAGTTTGAAGTCGGTGCCTCAGCACGAGCCAGGAGGAGTGATAGAAGCCTATCAGGTAGAGAATTATAGGTCCACTCCTCCTGGCTAAGTGCTGAGGCACCGACTTCAAACTGGTACCTAGATTAAGGTCAAACAAAAAAGGTATTATTTTTTGCTTTTCAGTTTTTTCGGTGGTTTAATTTTTTGTTAAAAAGTTTTTATTATGATCATCTGTAATCTGATGCGTAGTGTGCCATCATAGGGCCCCGCAAAATATAGGTACCTTACCCACACCAATGTTAGGCCCTGCGCCACCGGGCAGTGGGTAAGTGTCAAAAAAACGGGTCTCTATGATTTCACATTATAACAAGTCATAATGTATCATTCTTCATAATCAACATTTGACGACCAGATGGCCTAGTGGTTAGAGAACCTGACTACGAAGCTTGAGGGCCCGGGTTCGATTCCCGTGTTGGGGCAGATATTTGTATGAAAAATACGAATGTTTGTTCTCGGGTCTTGGGTGTACCTATTTAAATATGTATCTATCTATATAAGTATGTTTATCCGTTGCTTAGTACCCATAACACAAGCTTTACTAAGCTTACTTTGGGACTAGGTCAATTGGTGTGAATAGTCCCATGATATTTATTGTTTATTATTATTTTATTTTATTTATTAACATTAGTATAAAGTGATTTATTTCTGAAACGTTTTTTTTATTTATTTTTTTATTATTTCGGAATTGTTATATAAGAAACCTAGTGCATCCTATAAGATGGCATTTTATTGTTTCAGAAATAAATCACTGTATGACTAACATTGATTATGAAGAATGATATATTAGTACCCGGGCGACCGAGCTCTGCTCGGGCTGAAACTCGGTACCAAGCGTTTTCCCAGAGATAAGACCAGGCTAGATCAATTTTTCATCCCCGAAAACTCCCACATACTTACCAAATTTCATCAAAATCATTGGAGCCGTTTCTGAGATTCTGATTATACATATATATACAAGAATTGCTTGTTTAAAGGTATTAGATGACTTATTAAACTTTAGGAAACCAAGGGATCCCCAAAAAAACAGCTAAATCAATTTGTAGAAAATTTATTATTGTGTGATTAGAACTTAGAGAAACAAGTGTACATTTTATATTGTGTTGTTCTTCTCAGGCGAGCGCTACATTATTGAAATGCCGAAGGTTGATGCAACCTTCACGGGTACTGGAGACCTGTTTGCTGCTTTGTTCCTGGCATGGTCATACAAAACCAATAATAATCTGAAGTTAACACTGGAAAGAGTTATAGCAACACTGCAGAACATTGTTCAAGACACATACCAGAAAGCCAGAGGTGAGTTGGGTAAATTATTGTGGCAGACATTGTAGTAATTGGAGGTCAATCGAACAAAGGCTACAATTGCGACGGTTATTTTTAGTAGCTTAACAAAATATCAAACTAAGAGCTTGTTTTTGTTTAAAATAAAATCTCATCCAGTAAAAGATTGTGTGCGTAAAAAACAAGTTAATGAATTAATTTAATTAATTTATTAATTTCATACTGTTTTTTTGTTCGAATAGACGAAGACGGCATCACATTTATCCGTCAGTTAAAATTAATCAATGGGTGGTGAAACAGCCCCTTAGACTTACAAATAAAATTAATTTCTTCATAATATTAATCAAGAGAAAATTAATCTAATAAATTAATTGATTAAAAATGTAGTTGCTGGTAATTAATGGACGATTGATTTAATCATGACTAAATAAATCGAAAGTCTTACGACTAAGATTAATCAATCGTCATTTTTAATCGTTAATCGCGCTTGAATAGGTTAATCTTAATCGTTAGTCGATTACATTTTGCCCAATTCTGATAGCAACTATGAAATATTGTACCAAAATACTCTCTTATGCATTTTCGACGTTTGTTACAGCCAAGCAACCGACGGGTAAGATGCCGCGTGCTCTTCTCGAACTAAAACTCATACAAAATAAGAGTGTCATCGAGGATCCTTCCGTGGCGATAACTGCTACAAAAGTGTAAACAAGTGCGTGAATTGCGAAATGTAGAGTCAGTGGTTTTATTGCTGTAGCTTATTAAGTGTAATATTTAGTTACAAATGATGCTTATATGCAGACATTGGCACTTTGGGGCAAAAGATAAAGAGTTCGTACATAGCAAACTTACTTATCGATACTTTTGTGCAGTGGCGTGGCGCCGTAATAAATAAACTATTCCAATCGGGTTGCTTAATCTTTTTACGTGATGTATGACAATGTAATGAATTGACAATTATATCAAAGCTTGTGTACCCTGCGAGGTATTGCAAGGATTCTTCAGGTTGTTTAATGAAAATGTTTATTCCACGCTACTACTTCTTTGATATGTCTTTCCTTGATATGTAATTAACTGATTATATTAGGATCTATGTATGTATACTTTGGAAGGAAAATTTGATATGATGGTTCATTGAAGTATTTTTTATTTATTCTTATCCTTACAACTAATATATTTTTCATAAAAATAACCAATTGTGATTTTTAGTCGAGGAGAGAAGTATTGATGAGTGAGTTGATGAACTTACCGACTCTACCTTTTGCCCCATAAAATCTGATGTCTGCTTTAATTGTAATAAATTGACAATATCAAAACCAGAAATATTTTAAGTATAATAATAATAATGTTATGTGATTTATGTAGTTGCTATATAAAATGTGAAACTAGATCAAATATTACAGGATAGGTAGATCCTATTGGACCAAGATGTCTTCCATATTTTAATTTATTGTATAAGAACAAATATGTTACTTAATCAAATATCAAGAATTTTACCAAATGTTATTAAATGCTTGAAATAATTTAATGTACCTACTTAGGTATCTATGTACCTTAGTTATATGTCATATTTTGACGAATTTTATTTTGAATAAATGTTAAATGAATTGTTAACTTAAGTTTTATTTCTGAATGTTAGAAGAGAGTAATAATAACTGTCAGCCTACTTGTTTATAGACTTTGCTTTCCCTGCAGTTTTATCCTTACGCCATTGTGATATGCAGGTAGGTAGTTTGGTAGGGTCAACAGCATAAATAAGTGGTAATTTCTGTACCTTGTCGTTTTCAATCGTTTGACAATTTTGTATGACATTTCAAACATGACTTTAAAGTGATAAGGTACATAAATGATCACTTATTTATGCTGTTGACTATACATTAATATGTGGAGGTACAAAAATCTGTATCGATTTAATCCGCTCATGATTATGAACCGTTACCTTAGTTTGTTCGACGATATAAGAATTATATGAGCATGGGACATTTATGAGCAAGTTGTATGCACCCATATTTTTATTAGTGTCCGACCGAAACACGATTTTTAGCCGAAACCGAAACCGAAACCGAATATTCGGTTTTTTTCTGATTTCGGCCGAAACCGAAACCGAAACCGAAATTTTTGAAGACGTATCATATCAAACAAAATATTCAAAATTACTGTACAGATCGTAAGGAAAAGGTTATTGCAAGGATTTCTTATATGAGAACAGTTACTTTTTTTGTTAAACAAAATAAAAAACGTTTATTTTTAATGAAAAAAGTCTTGGCATAGGTATTATATTATTCAAAACAAACAACCTATTCTTATCACGTCTAAACTAAATTCACAATCCTAATATCAAACGTATTGTTCATTAATCACAGCATAAAATGCAGTAACAAATAAAATAAATAAAATAAATAAATATTAGGGGACAATCTTACACAAATCGACCTAGTCCCAAACTAAGCAAAGCTTGTACTATGGGTACTAGACGACGATAAACATACTTATATAGATAAATAAATACTTAAATACATAGAAAACATCCATAACTTAGGAACAAATATTCGTGCTCATCACACAAATAAATGCCCTTACCGGGATTCGAACCCTAGACCTCTTGCTTCGTAGGCAGGGCCACTACCAACTAGGCTAAAGCGGTCGCCAAACAGATTCTAAAAAGTAAATAATAATTTAATAAATAAACAACACTCATACATACTACTGTCGCTGGTCCCAGCTGGGCCGGCCGCCGATACATTACCTATACCTACCCGGCCGAGCGTGTCCGAATTAAGCCGAGCGCTCCCGATGCGAGAGCCGCGAGAGGCCGCGAAGTAATTTCGGCCCGGCCGAAGGTTTCGGCCGGATTCTGGCCGAAACCGAAACCTCGGCCGAAATCACTTTTTTGGCCGAAATTGGCCGAAACCGAAACCGAAACCGAAACTTCGGTCGGACACTAATTTTTATACTTGACTGTAAGTACTTAAACTTGACAATACGGAAGCGCGCTATTGCATGTGATATAAATTTAAGGAAAAATAGCTTAATTAAATTGTTACTACACAAAAATAACAACATTTGATACAATAATTATCTGCATAGCACCAATGATTCGCTCAGCACCAATTAAGGAGATTTAGAAGATTGCTTATCTTTACGAAAATAGGACTGAAATGTCTTTTATCATTACGCAATCTCTAAAATCAGCTAGCACTAGAATTTTGTAATTCTACCTAAATGATAATGATAGAATCAGACAGATTAGATGATCGGAAAACTATGGCAAATTGGTTTAATGAAAGTGTTGTAACTTGTAACTAATAGCCGAAGGTTCTCACATACTACTCATTCTCTACGTCATTCTTTTTAACCTCTTGACCGCCACAGTCATCCAGTCATGACAGACAGCCAGTGAAAAGGCTCACACGCCATTGTCATCGATACATGACTAACATTCAACTCGAAATAAATACTTCTGCAATGGTAACAAAGCCCTATTTATCGACTAGACGGTTTGTTCCGCGGCGTACAGTACAGAGCATGTCACTTTGTTTGTTTTGTGGCGGTCAAAGGGTTAATCCTGCAACTCCTTGCTACCCTTAAATTATCTAAGTTGCTACCTCAAAGAGTAATTTACCTATGTCACCTCTGTTCGATGCTCTCAAAACTTTCTCTTTACCTACTGTCCCTCTTTCCAACTCTAAATTCTATGTGTATACTCTTTTACTGTCTAGGCTAATCGGCTTTGGAACTCCGTACGAATAAACCTAGGGCGTGCAAAATCCATGCCTATCTTCAGATCCTTGCTTAAGGAGCACTATTTATTATCTTGTACATAAAAATTATAGCATGTTTATATATTTAACCTTTTGACCGCCAGCGTCGGCTATAGACGACAGTACGGTAATACAAAATTAAACCTACCCGCATCCACATAAGAATCAATTTTGTTCCAAACAAAAACGATGCGTAGCGGTCAAAAGGTTAAAAGTATATTGTTATGTATTATTTGTCTGTTTTATGTTGTACATATATAAGGTTGTTTTTGTATAATGTTTGTTTATATTACTATTTATTTTTATATATTTGCACCACCTGCTGTAATATATTCCTTGCTGTTATTCATTTGTTAAAAGTTTGCCTGGAAGAGATCGCTTCGAAGCGATAAGGCCGCCATTGCTTTCCTTATATATTTTTTCTTTGTGGTGGTCAATAAAGAGTCATTGTATTGTATAAAATGATTTACTACTATAGGGATCTATGGTGGCCTAGGAATCAAATTGGTTGGCTGTACAAGATGTCGTTTTTACAAAAAAATATTCCACCTAAGTAAGAACGCAAAGCCACCGCGGTGCACAGTGCAAAAGGTAGTTTTTATAGAATGACATTGAATAACTGCTTTATAAAAACACGTTTAAAGAGTAAAATTTATTGAAAACAAAAGGAAAAGTCATAAACACTAAGAAAACTTCAAAACAATTAGTTTTTCCTCTCAGCATTTAAGCTTATAGAGGGTCCACCTGGATTATCTGGGCGATTGGGTCTGGCTGCACCATCGGCTTTGTCCATGCCGGGCTTGTCCGTACCACCAGGCTTGTTCGGCCCACTGTTTCTTTTACCACTCTGGGATCCCGCAGTAGCGATTGCACTTTCCGTTGCACTAACAGCCTTATTCATGGCCGCGCCCGGTGCAGCCATGTTCTTAGCGATATCTTTGGCGGCGCCCACAATATTAGCAGTACTCGGAACCTTTCCTGCGTCCAATATTTCTACTTTAGGTCTCGGTGCAAATGGTTTCCCACCTGACGACATTTGGGGTTGATGACCAGCTTTATATAAGGCCGCGGCCACCACCGTTAAGACTACTAACAAGATATGATACGCCCAATATATGGAGCGATAGTATCCGATGGCTTGATCTGCGTCAGGAATGACGAAACACGGCGTGAGGTATATTAGGCAGAGAATACGCATTATTGTAAAACCGATAGCCCATGCACCTTTCAGCTGAAATATGAAAAAGTAGACTATAATATTCATAATTACGTATAAGTACTCAAGGTCAAGGATAATCAGGTATATTTGGGAATTGAACTATATTTCACCCATTTTGAGATTTTTTTCAAGCTTCTCCCGCTTTTCTTTACTTGCTATTAACGCTTCTTAGTTTTCTCTGAGCGTTCTACCACTGAATAAGAACGTGTTCTGCCACTGCCCCCCGAAAAGCCTACAACGCTTCATGGAGCGTTATTGGCCTCGTTGTGAATCTAGAGTTACCTAAACGAACTAATTGTAAGGTCAAAGCAGAATAATACTTAAGTACAGTCAGCAACAAAAATATGAATACTTAAAGTACCAAAAATATGTATACACGCCTTTATGCCCTGGTAATAGAGTCGTGGATGCATATTTTTGGTACTTTGAGTGTATTCATATTTTTGTTGCTGACTGTACGTATCGTGTCACTAAGTTTCTGCTGCTATATAGTAAAAATATCTATTCCGCTTTTTTATTCTATTACAAGTACTACAAGAACATTAAATAAATTACCGATCCCGCGTCATACATTGCGGCGTATTCCGTTTCAAGATGAATGTAGACCCACAGGGTAAGTGCAACTATCACCTCTTTCTTAGACGACCCCGCCCATATCGTCCACGCCAAGAATGAAACAGCACTCCTGAAATGTTCACAAAATATTTTCAAATAATAAGGTAGGTAAGTAGGTGGTTTTAAAACATTAATTTAATCGCTTTAAAACGTAAGATATTTTAAGATGTTTTTGAGCACTAGAGACGGTTAACAGAGGCAGTGCTAGGCGTAGGCGACATGGGCTACCGCCTACGGCCTTGCGCTCTGAGGGGTCTCGCGCCTCGAAAGATTCTCGTTTTTTTGTTCATTTCAATATTTATCATGTAATGTGTGGAGCGCCATCATAGGGCCTCCCAAAATATATCTTGGCAACACCAAGCTTAAGTCCTGCGCCGCCTCTGTTTACTAAGATGGCCTCACTATGATTGCGACTGTACCTACGTAATGAATGAAGTCTTCCTTCCATGCCACGCAAGTAAAAATTAAAGGCCAAATATTGAGTAGGCAAGTATATAGTTTGGTCGAGGTCAAAGATATTATTACTAGGGGCGTTCAATAAAAAGTGAGAATGAGTATGTTATAAACAACTTTTACTAAATGTCATTTTATTTTTCGACATAGTCACCTTTTAGCATAATACACTTAGTATATCTTTTTTCTAAACTTAAAATTCCATTTTTAAAAAAGGTCTCATCTTGAGTACTTAAAAAATCTTGTACTGCAGCGACTACCGCGTCGTCGTCTTCAAATTTCTGGCCTCTCAGGTATTGTTTCAATCTCGGAAATAGGTAGAAATCACTGGGAGCGAGATCTGGTGAATACGGAGGATGCTTAAGGATATCGAACCCAGCATCACGAATTGCAGCCATTCCAACGGCGGACTTGTGTGCCGGGGCATTGTCCTGGTGGAACAGCACAACTTTCGAGAGTTTACCTCGCCGTTTTTCGCGGATCTCATTACGCAATGTTGCTATTTGTTTGGCGTATAAAGTGCCCGTAATAGTGGCTCCATGCTCGAGATACACAATCATTAATACCCCTTTACCATCCCAAAAAACAGAGCCCATGACCTTACCGGCAGATGGGCTCACCTTGAATTTCTTCGGAGTTGGAGATGATGGCCTTTTCCATGTCATAGACTGCAGTTTCGTTTCAGGGTCGTAATGATGGAGCCATGTTTCGTCCATTGTTATAAATCGCGCCAAAAAAAGTTCCCGGTCTTGCTGCATCAGGTTCAAAGCTTCTTGACAAATCTCTAGTCTAGTTTGTTTTTGCGTGTCAGTAAGCATTCTTGGTACCCAACGCGCAGATACCTTTTTCATACCCAAGCGTTCATGTAAAATATTATGCACGCTTCCCGTTGAAATCTTTACATTTTCAGCAATAAAACGAACTGTGACACGACGATCCGCCAAAACTGAGTTTACGACTTTTTTCACAATTTCTTCAGTTACTGCTGTAGTAGGGCGTCCGGAGCGGGGGTCGTCCATTGTCGATGTTCTTCCATGTCTAAATTCGGCGCACCAACGTGCGACTGTCGAATACGGAGGAGCATTAGACCCTAAAGTGTCCCGCAAATCCAAATTGACTTGGTCCGTAGAAAAATTTTTCAAATACAAGTATTTGATAACGGCGCGCAGTTCAATTTTCTCCATTTTCGCTAACGTACTCAATAGCATTCCAAAGAAATTACCGTATATTTTTTTAAACAAAAGACAGTTAGTTGTTTTTTTCATAGCACTCAGCTAGATAGATTAGCTTTACCGGCCAGTATTTAATTTCGTAATATTAAAAGAGTTTGCATCTCATTCTCACTTTATATTGAACGCCCCTCGTACACTTTACTTTTGTACTTTGTCACTGTACCTTTGCCTTCTGACAATTTTATATAAAAGTTCAAAAACATAAAGTGACAACGACAAGGCAGTAAAGTGTAAATCTATGACCTCGACTGTACCATAGGTACGACTTTTGTTTTGTACCTGACTGTCGAATTTGATTTAACCATGTTCTTGTACGTATAAGTCCAAAACCAATATCGAGTCGGCATGTCCCAGCCCCGAACGGTGTCCTTCATCTTAGGGCCCATTACTAGCTTCTGGTTATCGAAACATTTCAGCATTGCAAAGTTGTATTCTTGCTGCAATGCTACTTCCGGTGAACCTGCACTGAAGAAAAATCTGTGTTTATGGTAAAATTGAAATCCAGGGCCGAATCTATCTGGGAAACTTGGGCGCCAAATTCCGTGGTGTATTTATTTGTTATCAGAAATGATACCTCTACCTACTGAACTAAAACAATTACTTTGCTCACCCGCGACCTTACAATAGTTACGTTTATGCAAGAAATGTGCGTTCATGCAGTTCCTCCACCTCCACACTGTACGAACACACACAAATCACATAAACCCAACCATCACCACCACCAAGCTACACTGACGCGTTTCGAACTCAACCAGAGCTCATCTTCAGAGTTACCACAACCGTATGCTATGCTACCAAATGTTAAACTAACAAACCAAAACAAATGTTTTAACTTGTCACTGTAACTTCTCAAGTACCCACTTTATTTTTCTTATTCTCAAACTACCCCACAAAAATTAACTTTTATTGACATATTTAAAACTACCTTGAATTTTTTGTTTATTTATTTATAAGGCATATTTAATTAATACTAACTGTTCAAATTCGACCCAAGCCGCAGTAAAGGAGAAGATACTAAATTTACCTGTTCATTAATAATAGACCCCATAGTGTTGTACCTAATTATTTCCATGCATTCCAGAGCATCCAGACGCAACCCCTTGCCGCAATAATGTAACACTTCATAAGAATCTGAATCTAACAATGAATGATTTGATTCCAACAAATGTTTTGCAAAATTCGATCTATCTGGATGCTCATTCCTATATGCCGAAACATGCTCTTTAAATCTAGTATTAAAACTTCGGCCAAAAAAAAGTAAAAAAAAAGAATTGGAGGAAAATTGTTCGTTGAACTTTTTGGATTTAACGATTTCAAAATTAAATGGTAAACATCAATTTAAAATATACCGTAAGCCCACGTACACAGATGCTGTTATACCAGCATCTTCTAATCATCCGTGGCAGCATAAACTGGCTGCTTTCCATTGTTATGTTAATAGATTGTTGACTGTGCCTCTTTCTAAGGAACATTTTGATTTAGAGTTGAGTACTATTTATCAGATAGCGATCTCAAATGGTTATACAAAATCAATGGTAGATAGTTTAGTTCAAAAGAAGCAGGCACGGTTAGTAAATAGCATGCTTTACGCTGCGTTACCTTCTCAGTCTACTAACAAATATAGATCTAGCATCTCTTACGTCGGGGGTTTGTCTGATAAGATTTATGGCATTTTAAAATCAAACAATATTAATGTTGCCTTTAAGACTAACAACTCTTTGTACTCTAGGCTATGTAACCACAAAGAACAGGTAGATAAGGGAACTAGATCGGGGGTATACAAGCTTACTTGTAATGACTGCAATGGGATATACGTAGGACAGACAGGCCGAAGTTTTAATACTAGATTTAAAGAGCATGTTTCGGCATATAGGAATGAGCATCCAGATAGATCGAATTTTGCAAAACATTTGTTGGAATCAAATCATTCATTGTTAGATTCAAATTCTTATGAAGTGTTACATTATTGCGGCAAGGGGTTGCGTCTGGATGCTCTGGAATGCATGGAAATAATTAGGTACAACACTATGGGGTCTATTATTAATGAACAGGTAAATTTAGTATCTTCTCCTTTACTGCGGCTTGGGTCGAATTTGAACAGTTAGTATTAATTAAATATGCCTTATAAATAAATAAACAAAAAATTCAAGGTAGTTTTAAATATGTCAATAAAAGTTAATTTTTGTGGGGTAGTTTGAGAATAAGAAAAATAAAGTGGGTACTTGAGAAGTTACAGTGACAAGTTAAAACATTTGTTTTGGTTTGTTAGTTTAACATTTGGTAGCATAGCATACGGTTGTGGTAACTCTGAAGATGAGCTCTGGTTGAGTTCGAAACGCGTCAGTGTAGCTTGGTGGTGGTGATGGTTGGGTTTATGTGATTTGTGTGTGTTCGTACAGTGTGGAGGTGGAGGAACTGCATGAACGCACATTTCTTGCATAAACGTAACTATTTTAAGGTCGCGGGTGAGCAAAGTAATTGTTTTAGTTCATTAATATGGACCTCCGCAAAGTAACGCCTGATTCAATAAATTATACCTCTACCTACGTTCTCAAGACGTTTTAACTCGGCTAAGTAAAACGAAATAAAAGCTAGTAAGTAGGTATCTAAGTAGGTAGGTATGATTCAAAATCAAGAGCACGGCAGGCTTATTGTCTAACGTTTTTGACGCTTGCCTTCGCAATTACTATTTCTTTCTGTCAAACGGTATAAAATGATGACAGAAAGAGATGGTGAAAGCGAAGGCAAGCGTCAGATGCGTTAGATAATACGGCCTCAGGACGCAACGTGTCCGGCTATGGAAGTAAATGCCGATTGCCCTAACCCGTAAAAAATAATTAAAACAAGTACATCCGGCTATCCGATCTGAGAGCACGTTTTGAGGAACGAGTTAACTCGTCAGCCGGACTGAAAGGGCTAAGCACCTACGTACGACCTACTTAATAATGTTGAAAGGTTTCTGACCCGATAAAGCAGGAAGCCTGGTTCAAAGTCGAAGTCAAATTATATTTATTCAATTTAGGCTATAATATAACTTATGAATGTCGAAGAATCTATCACCGGTTCGGAAAAACCCTGTTGAGAAGAATCCAGCAAGAAACTCGACAAGGTATATTTTTCAAACAGATCTACGATGTTATTAAATTAAATACAGCTAGAGCATTTAATACATTAAATTTTGTAACACGGGAGATACGCTATTTGAGACTAGGGATCGCGATCGCCAATACGGATAGGAATTATTTCCAAACATCCCTGTCCACTTAAGAAACGGTGTCACGAGTCTTCGTCAACTTACGCCAATTTCAACAAGCTGAACTCCGTCGTGGGCCCGTGGCCTGGTGTCGGCATGCACTTGGCGGGGTACACGCCAAACCCGGTCTCAGTACAGACACTGGTGCACAGCATCATGATTATTTGGTATTTGAAGAAGTACATAATCAGACGCGGCATGTTGCTAATGAAGCGGTAGTCACTGCCATAGTTGTCATAGAACTCGCGGTCGTTGTATACCTTTGGAAGATAATTTAACATCAGAACTCTTTACCTAATGTAAACAAAAAGTACCTATCTAAGATGTATTTTATGGCTCTGAAGACGTCACAGGCGTATTATTGAAGTGAGCTGGGTGGGCCGTGCCCACTCATGAATGTTCTAGTACCCAACCCAGGATGTGAGTGCTTTGTCACATCGGCCATGGCATGGCATACCAGGGGCCAGGTGCCCTTTGAAAAATATCCCTAGACAGTCCAAAGGAAAACGTGTCCCTGTCCTTATGATCAATCACGTATATCACTGCATTCTTGCACTGTAACTTTTTTTTTATTTCGACTCGCCATTAGTTGTTATTTTTTCTTTCAGTACTATTGTCTATTAGTGACAGGCATCGTACTTCCATCTATCATAAGCAGAAATTTCAAAAATATATTAACGCCCACGCTAACCGCAACCGATGGCGCGGCGAGCGCGTCATCTGTTCATTGCGCGGTCGAGCGTTCCCTGCAGGGTTGTTATCTAGCAACACACGCAATGAACAGAAAAACGTACGTGGCGCCGCCGGTCGCGCGCAATCGAGTTACTTCGAGCGGAAAGTTCATCTGCAACATCCAATATCCCACTGAACATAAGAAAGCTTTCTTCAGTTTCTGTTCCGTGATCACGCGACAGTCGCCGAGCGACCTGAATGGAGTGTTGAAGTGCTCATTGTATGTCTTCCATGTGTAATACGGTCCTGAAACATAACATACGGACATTTTATTTTTCGAAAGTTTTCAGACCAACTTAAGTCACCACCATATTGAACCAACTAAGCCCTGAAACCGGAGGCTTGGATTTTGACAAGTATCAAGTACTTATGTAAAAAAAAAGCTTGTTTACCCTAATTGCGAGCTTTTCTGAATAGACAAACACACGCGTCCTCACGCTTGTCTTACTCTCCGTGTTGCTTATGCTTAATGAAAATGTTCACTCTACGCTACTCTATTGATTTTTGCATAGCGACAATATAACAGGTCAAACAAATTCCCATATTACAGGTACCAAAGTTACTTTTAAAATGCAAGTCCATTCAAGCGTAGCGAAGCAGAGACGTTCAGAATCAACTAATCTCATTGAAATCCACATCTCGCCCCCCGTTTCCCTGTAGCTGTGTAGGTGATTCCATTGGTTGATTCTGAAAATCTAACTTTCGATCGACCTCAACAGAAACGCCAAGAAAGGTAACTACCCTTGTGTTGGTTAGTGTATAATTAGATCTAAGAATTCCTGACATATGCATCTCCCGCCCATACGACAGGTGAGCTCCGGACGGAGGACGCACCCAGTAGTTTCGGTGGGGAACTCGTGGGAGCAACGGCGGAAGCCTAAACAGAGAATCGAGACTAAAAGTTTCTTCTCTGGCCCTTCAGCATTGGCTGGGGTATGGATCCGCTGGGCTCCACATGACCCTTTTGAGACACTGGGGCGTCCAGTCGTCCGGGGGACACTCCTCGTCCCTCCGAATTATTATAGCAGGAAAACTATCGATGGAAGCGGTAACGAAAAGAGGGTAGCGCTAGGAGACAAGCGCAAAAAAAAAACACACAGCATGCCAAAAAACCATCAGGCATAAAGGGTAGCCCCACCCAAAAGATGGCATCCAAAGCCACACAATGGGCCCAAAAGATCTCCGACCCACCCTTCCATCTCAGGGCAAAAGAAAGGAAGCCCGTAGTCTATATATATATATATAAAAGAAGAAACTGACTGACTGACTGACTGACTGACTGACTGACATATCAACGCACAGCCCAAACCACTGGGCCTAGAGATTCCAAATTTGGCACGTAGGTTCCTTATAAGGTCTAGGGGTGCACTAAGAAAGGATTTTTCAAAATTCACTCCCTAAGGGGGTGAAACGGGGGTCCAAAGTTTGTATGGGGAAACAAGATTAGTTCGACTATTTTATTCGAAACTTCACAGAAGTACTCCTAATGATAAATGAGTAAACACGTGTTTCAGGTTTTTTGAGAATTCAACCCCTAAAAGGGGGGAAAGGGGTAACAAAGTCTGAAAATCAACATGGGTGTTGTTTCTATGGTTTATCGGGTCGCTGGTTATGAAAACAACAGCGGTTTTAAAATCCGACGTGGCAGACGTAAAATACCATCTCCCTGGATGGGGTGCGATGGGGTTGAAATATCTAAATAAACTAAATGACTGTTGATATATCAACGCACAGCCCAAACCACTGGACCTAGAGACTTGAAATTTTGCACATAGATACCTTATACAATGTAGGCATCCACTAAGGAAGGATTTTTGGGAATTCCCACGGGAAAGGGAAAAAACGGGATTTATATATTCGACTCCGAGTGACCCTATCTCAGTAACTATAATAACTAGACTCTTCAAATTTGATACACAAGTAGGTATTACATTATTTAAAACATTAATTTCAGGATTTTTCAAAATTCCCACGGGATAAGGAAAAAACGGGATTTATATATTCAGTTCAACGGGATCCTATGAACTATAATTACTAGACTCTTCAAATTTGGCATAGATGTAGGTAATTATAAATTCCCATGGGATAAGGAGAAAACGGGATTTTTCGTTTTACTGGTCGTAGAAAGCTGAAATTCGGCATGTAGGTTGTTTGGGGAGTGTTGAGCTGGATTTAGAGAGGACTTTCCAAAATTCCTACGGGAACGGGAAAAACAGGATTTTTCGTTTTACAGGTCGTAGAAAGTTGAAATTCGGCATGTAGGTTGCTTGGGGAGTGTAGATAAGCATTGAGAGAGGACTTTCCCAAATTCCCACGGGAACGGGAAAAAACGGGATTTTTCGTTTTACTGGTCGTAGAAAGCTGAAATTCGGCATGTAGGTCGTTTGGGGAGTGTAGAGGAGCATTGAGAGAGAACTTTCCAAAATTCCCACGGGAACGTGAAAAACGGGATTTTTCGTTTTACTGGTCATAGAAAGCTGAAATTTGGCAAGTGGGTTCCTTGGGGAGTGTAGAACTGGATTAAGAGAGGACTTTCCAAAATTCCCACGGGAACGGGAAAAAACAGGATTTTTCGTTTTACTGGTCGTAGAAAGCTGAAATTCAGTATGTAGGTTGCTTGGAGAGTGTAGAGGAGCATTGAGAGAGGACTTTCCCAAATTCCAACGGGAACGGGAAAAAACGGGATTTTTCGTTTTACTGGTTGTAGAAAGCTGAAATTCGGCAAGTAGGTTGTTTGGGGAGTGTCGAGGAGCATTGAGAGAGGACTTTCCGAAGTTCCCACGGGAACTGGAAAAACGGGCTTTTTTGTTTTACTGGTCATAGAAAGCTGAAATTTGGCAAGTGGGTTCCTTGGGGAGTGTAGGGGAGCATTAAGAAACATTTCCCGAAATTCTTACGGGAACGGGAAAAAACGGGATTTTGTGTTTTACTGGTTGTAGAAAGTTAACATTTAAAAATTCATAAGTTTATACTGTAAGTAGGCCGCAAAGGGCACTTTAACCGACTTCTAAAAAAGGAGGAGGTTATGCATTCCACTTTATGATTTTTTTATGTAGGTATGTTCACCGATTTCTCGGTCAATTGTGGACCTGCTTGCTTGCTTGCCTGTATGCTTGCTTGCTTGATATCTTGGTTCTTTGGAATACTCATAGTACACGCGAGCGAAGCCGCGGGCAAAAGCTAGTTATAGATAAATGCATATGACAGGAAATCCCACCAACCCAACCAATAGCTCTAAGTAATTGTACGGAAACGGGCGAGGGTCGGTCAAGGAATAAACCAACGGGTAAAAACATAAAAGACCGACCTAAGCACCCCCCAGTGCCCAGCGGGAGAATGCATGCTCCTCTCCCCGGCCTTCCAGCAAATGGCTGAGGCAGGACACTGTGGGTAGATTAAGTCCCCTCCCTACCCCTCCCCTCCTCAAAATATAAAGCACACGTTTTTGTATTAATAATCAATAGAGAAGGGGACTTGTGACCGGGTTTTTTAGTCCGTGCAAGTCGGACACTGTCTGGGCCCTCCATTCCCAGTTCGTCCGAAGGGATTTTTCCCGAGCACAAGTCACTCTTCCTACCCTAAAGTAAAAAATAGCAAAGACTTCGCGTCTTTGGCCCCTCTGGCGACTCATTCAAAAAAAAAAACTACCCTTGTGTATTCCGATGAAGAAATAGGCGTAAGAAATAATGTCGGCAGCGGGTGGTTTCAGTTTCACTGGTTCTTCGTCGTCGTTTGTTGATCCACTGCTGAGGTCAGTCTTGGTTCTGTCAGCTATGTGAAGTTCGAAAGCCAATCCGACCAAACGTAAGGCCAGCGTTTGGTGTAACCATATAACATACTCTGAACATTCTGCATGATAGTGCATGTACATTAAGTAGATCCAGGAAAAGGCTAGGCTGAATTGATGGACGTAACTAGAAACAAAAATTGCATTGAGATTATTATTATTATTGTGTTTAAACAAATAAAATATCTTTATCTTTATCGGCGAATCGACCTTATAAATTAGGTCCTTTACAAAATAGCGAAGTAACAATTTTACATAAAGAAAGAAAGAAAGAAGCTTAAGGTTTAACGTTTACACAACTCTAGTATCATTCTCACCACAAATAATATAGAAGAAACTCACCGCATATCGCAACATTTGATTGCCACGACGTTGCCCCAGACCAGAAAAATGCTGTGGAATATGTAGTGTCCACAAATGAAACAGGTAACCAATATGCCCAGTCCAGCTCCATAATTCCGTTTCGTTACCACATCGTCTATTTTCTTGTAGTAGCTACCAAGAATCACACACCCCAGAAGCGATGAGTAGTATAAAATATCCTCGAACATAATTAAATTTAACCCATAATCAAGACCTAACAAGTAACCATCACTTCCTGATTTTGATACGTTTTGACGTAAATGCCAAATATGACAATAATACTTACCTTTTTAAATTATAAAATGTTACATCATGCTACAAGTTTACAGTCGGCGATAATGTAATGAAACCGTAGATACTTTAACAATTTTTTCACTTTCTTGAGCCGTCTTGCGCGCTTGGCGAGGCAGGCTCTGGCGGAATTTGCAACATGAAATTCCATGCAAGAAAGTTTTAAGCAAATTCATTCACTCATTCATCCGAGAGGTTGTCTAAAGCCCAGTTTAATTTAAACCTGCAAGAAAAAACATTCAAGTAGCATTACATTGTGAAGCCGTAAAGCGAACGAGTTTGAAGCTATCAGTCGACCGCCGCAATGTACTGTAACTTACACGATTTTTCTTGCAGGTCTAAACTGGGCATAAGACTTTCTGTTTTAGTAGAGGTTTTGCTCCAACTCAATCTAATCTTACTTTAAATCTTGCAAAAAAATATCATTGATATAGTCTACACTGAAGCCGCAATAGAGTAGTTGATGCCACATTTTTTTTCATTTTTATGATATTATCCATTTCTTTCAATTCTCGAAAGTTTTAATTTTCCCTTCGGCCAGACTAAACATAATTCAAATAAGAGGAACTTTTAAATAAGTGTATCATTTATGGCCATTATCTGTAACAGTAATAAATATCAATTAATTAAAACTCCTGATTGATTAAATAAACAATTTACTACACATAATGTAGGTTCACAATAAAAATATTACTAACAGAGGTATATAACACTTGGTCTGATGCAGATCTAGTTTTGGTGTCATCTAAATATAAAAATAATGTCGTGTCTAAAGCTATGTAATAATTACCTTCAGCGCGAATGGAAACGAATCAAAATTCATAAATGCATTTAAAAAGTAATATTCACTATTTTTAACTAATTTGGCAAAACGGAATGTTGAATAGATCCACATATTTTGGCCTTTGAGTTCACGTTAGTTAATCAGTTTAAACGCTACTTTCATCAGTCTCTGCCTTGTTTTTCTATTACAATAGTTTGGGTGTAAGTAAAATAAAATAATAGCACCTAAACTAGTCGTCATGGTTCAATGTAGCCTTGCGAACACTTTCAATGCCAGGTAGCAAAAAAAAACATGCTCATAATTCAGCCAAAATTATCGTATCATAAGTAAATCGTAACATAAGATGCTTACAAGAAATAATAAAGAGAACATGTTATAAAACAGACAAGGTTTTACAATCAAACAAACAACTAACCTATAATACTGCACAAACTGTTACAATAACTATATCAATAAATATGTAAAGTTTACGTACACAATAACTTCATTTAATTGATTATAACAGTTTAATAAAATCCAATTGACTAGCATCTACATAGTTTTATATCTTATTAGATAGGCTAAGCTCAAATACGATATCCTCTACTGAGTGAAAAACGGCCACAATACATTCTAAATGTATTCATCCATTATTATTAGCCACAAGATGTTCTATCTATTGATTTCGCGTAATCCAAGTCTTGTGGCATATTTTTTTTCTTGTGCGATTACTTTGAGCCTACTTTAACCCTAATAATTATTATATGTATTTAAAGTATTTATATAAAAATAACACAAACCATAAGATTATTACGTACAATTACTTTAGCAGTTATGGCTTATAAATATGAAAATCGACATACTTAAGTTTGCAGGTGGTTTTGACTTTATATTTATACAAAGGAGACAGTGGGTGTTTCAAGTTCTAAACGTTTTAAATCAAATTCGGCTGTAAACTACTTACAGTATTCAAATAATAACTTTAATGTTATTTTTATTGCTCTAATATTGGACTTTGGCCATTATGAACTCGGAGAATTACCTAACTAGCTACACTAATTAGTTCTCAAAGCTATTCACGCATGCCTAAGTTACACCTTGAGATAGTTACAGTTTCAACTTAAGAAAAGGCACAACAAATGTTATTGAAAATCTACAGAAAATTGATCATGTTATAAAATTCATACTTTAAGATTATAAGAATAAAATGGCTGCTAAAGATATGTGAATAAGTTCAAGACGGAATATAACTGAGCCACGTTGCATAGTAAAGTATTTACTAAGTACTTGAGTAATCAATAAATGTTATTAGATTTTTTAGCTTCTACTTTATAATGCAACAATACTGGTCAGAATATCTCATTTTCGCACCCAATTTATAGAAAAGACCGTCAATGAAAATAATATCTTGACTAAATCTGCATCAGACTCAGAATGCTAGTTTTATAAACAAGATTATACATACAAATTGCATTGTTAATATTAACCAGATACAACATACAAATGTCAATGCGGGCTAGCCACAAGTTGATATAGATAAAGTAAGAAAGTAAATAAACTCCCACATAAATCATGGACATAGAACATGCGTTAAAATTTTCCTAAAATTTTGCGATATTTTAGCCTTTACAACTATTGTTATTAATCACCACACCTAAATGTTGTTAGAAAAGTATTGCCTCTAAATATTATGAAAAGATTTTTATTAGATCTACTTACATTTTTTCTATCACTATCAATAACACTGAAACTGAATACAAAACAGTCTGTCTGAAGAGACGAGAGAAAATTAGTGTTTAAGTACCAATGTGTTATTATATAAGTTTGCTTGTTACAGTTTCATTACTTGTCAATAAATTAAGCAGGAACGATCTTACGAGAGAGCAACCAGAGACAATACAAAATAAGAGCCGTAACATTATTATTTGTGTGCAATAGTCAAGAGGCATAACCAAAGTGCTAGAATTTCTAATAGAATACAAATTGATTAAGTCGAAGCTTCTAATAATTACGCACAACGAACAATTCAATTGGCATCAAAATTGTCGAGACAATCTAATTTATCAATATCCGAACCAATGGTAAGTTACATCTCAATTTAGTACTTAAATATGTATTTTCGATTTGATCTATTGCACAAACACATATTACGTGGGTATCACTATGATTATCTACTCGATTTATAAGTTATTAAATTTTTACATTACATTCTACTAAGTTAAATACAACATTCAGAATGTTACATTAATATTACAAAATTCAATCGGTGCAAATGATTACAAAAGTCATCACTATCCACAATTGAAAATCAATGTAGGTAAACGAAAAGTTAATACATTATTAAATTTGATCGGTCCTATCACAATAATTCGTACAACAATAAAATGCGAGCAGCATTCGTTTAGTAATAATTGGCAGTCCTAAGAGTCGCTACAGTCATCGAGGCGGTCGTCGCCGGCGCGTCTCCCGGTCCCGCCGGCCCGCACTAGAGTACGCTCTACGCTTTACATCTATCACAATCGGGACTCGCGACACCGTCCGCTACGGGAAACCATGAAACTAGACACTACACGGGTACCGCGTGCCGAGCGCGCGGCACGTCAACACTATAGTCGGAGTCGGGAGAGCCCTGGGTCATGTTCCGTGCGCGGCGCTCACTTGATGAGCTGCGCGGCGCTCTTGGAGCGGCGGAACATCTTCGCGCCCTTGTTGGGCGCGGGAAGCTCGTGCTAGTTGCTGCCGTTGGGCGCGCGCGCGGGCGCGGGCGAGGCGGCGGGCGGCGCGGGCCGCGCGCCCGGCGCCGCCGCCTCCTTGGCGCCGTCCGTGCCGTAGATCTTGCCGGCCTTCTTGGCCATCGACGCCAGCAGCTCCTGCGAGCACTTGTGCGCGGACCGCAGCGACAGCGCCCACTCTTTCAGCCCTATTTCGTCCTGTAACATAATCACACGAAATTAAGTGCGGGTAATTACAAAAACTCCGGCTCTAAACGTACGTTATACCCTACACATCAGTCGACTCGTGAGGGGTTAGGCTCGTAAAACACACTTTCCCGAAATGTGCACTTTCTCTAAAGGTGCACTTTCCGCAAAATGTACACTCCCAAAATGTACACTTTCCCATTAAGGGCACTTTCCCCGGAAGTACTTTTTCCCAAAAAGTACATTTTCTCAAAACGCACACTTTTCCAAAATGTACTCTAGTCAAAAATGTCATCTTCACCACAAAGTTTTCCTTCGCTGAAGATCCTAAGCTAGGGGCCATCCATAAATTACGTCACACCAATTTCGATCAATTTGGACCCCTCCCCCCCTTGTCACACTTATAGTATGAAAATCGCCATTATTTGTTCTAGTATTGTTGTGTTGTTGTCTTGTGTTGTTGTTTTATTTCCCTAAATACCTTACGCCCAAGTTAGCCAGCCTTTCATGACATTGCTTAGAAACAAGCGTGATGCACAATCATATCATAATACTCACCGCATTAGTAAGCACGATCTTCGTATCGTTCCTGGTCCGTAGCACGATGCACTGTTCGCCCTTGACGGACACGAAGTCCGAGGAGACCTCATCGAGCGTGTCAAGAAGGATCATCTCCGGCTTGGCGCTATTCTCGAGGTGTAACTCCAGGCGGTTAGGGTACAGTTTCGCATAGCGGGTCTGCCAGGCGCTGGCGAACGGGCCGCCCAACTTCTTTATGTAACCGTGTAGGATGCAGTCGGATTCTGTAATAAAGCGCAAATACATTTTGATTGTAACACCAGAGACTGTATTGTCTAAAGCGCGGGCGCTTGCTGTCGCATTCACCATCTCTTTCTGTCACCATCTTATATCGCTTGACAGAAAGAAATTACATAGTGAGCGCAACAATAAGCATTCTGAACATCGAATTGCCATAAACAACTACAAATTAAAGTTCGTTAGTTAAATTACTAAGTAGTTAATTTTATAATGAACTAGCTGTTGCCCGCGACTCCATCTGCAAAGAATTCGTTTATCGCTATCCCGCTAGAACCATGCAATTTTCCGGTATAAAAACTATCCTATATCCTTTCCAGGGTCACAAACTATCCCTATACCAATTTCCATCTAAATCGGTTCAGTGGTTTAAGCGTGAAGATGTTACAGACGGACAAACAGACACACTTTCACATTTATAATAATAATGGATTTTATTCCGTGCATTTCAGTTTAATGAATGATGCGATAGCTACTCTATTTATAGCCAATTTTATCACAATAGATATGGGTAGATACATTAGAGTGGTCAAATGCTTATATCTTACATCATGTCCAGACATCGGAAGTTTTGAGTCAAAATGTAAAGAATTCGTATATAGATAAACTTATTCATCGCTAAATCTCTCCTAGACTAGTGTGTGTAAATTTTCTTAGCAATAGCGTACCGAATACACTTCAAAAATGTATTTTTAACTACTATTAAAGTTCTATATTTATGGAATACAGATACGATACGTCTAATCTTCTCTAATGCAGAAGAAAGTTCAGAAAATCCTACTAAAATTGTTGTAAGAAAATATTTTAGCTTAAATTCACGACGTATAATGTGGTATGATGGTTAATCAAGTATTGATGTTTATTCTTATTTCTATTATAAACTTATTTTTGACGTACAAAAAAATAATGTGACCATTAGTCAAGGAGAGAAGTAATGACGAATGAGTTTATCGATGAATTTACTGTTATCTGCTATCCCTAAAATCCCGATGTCTTATTATAATATTCAACATGAACCGTTAAATTTATAAACTTTACCTTTCTCATCGGCATCAAACTTCTGTTTCTGTTTAGACTTCTTCTTGGACTCAAGTTTATCCGCCTCCTGATTGATAGTCTCGAAAACGGTCTCCGCGACCTCAGACTGCCATCTCTCCGATATAACCAGCGGAAAGTCTTTGTACTGCATTTGGTCTGATTCAGTAAGCTGAAATATTTGTAATAAAAAACCATGACTAATCCGCCATTCAAGGAAAACAGCCTACCTTACAGGTGTGCATTATCAAAAAGATGAATCACAATCATCGTAAATATGCAAAAAAAGCGCTGATTCGCACCGATTCACACTTAATAAGATTTAGAGCGTTTATATCCGCATGGTTGGGTTCTTCCTTTATTGGTGAATTTCAGTTTAATCCGAGGAGAATTCTGCACTTGTTCGGATTATAATCACACCATGCTTTCTTTACCTTAACGATTAATCATTAACATATTTATCATTAATATTAATCATTAATGTTTCCTTATAACATTTGAAAAAGGTAGCTCGGAAATATCCTCTAGAATTGATATAGAGCTGCATTTTACACATTTTTAAGGAAGAAAGTTATAAAGTTTTTTCTCAAATTTCTTATATCTAATATTTTATGCTACCTTAATCCCTTTGGTATCTTCTTCATCGAAGCTGCCGATGTCAAATGCGTCAGCCGCGTTGACTTCACCGCGCGGTGGGATGAGAGGCGGCGTATACTTCTGGTGATACACCTGTTGCCAATCGATGCCCGCGAAAAACATGTGCTCTTTTACTTCATCGGCGCTGAAAGGATAAACTCATAATTAACTACACTGATCGTTAACGCGAGGGAAAACTCCCGACATGCGAATTTGAAACATACATCTTGTGAGAACTCCATTGTATTCGCTGAAGGCTCTTCCATAAATGCTTTTTTGTTACATACACGTTTACAGGCGTTATTAGACATAGACACCAATATAAATCTAATTTCTATGCTCGTCGTCAACCTGGACATTATTACTTCAATATTTTATTTCTTGGAGAACACGCGGCCTCAATGTAATAAGGAAAAGACAACGAACACAAAAATACGTCAATTGTTGCATTCATATTACTTCGTACAGGAATAATGAGTAGTTTATATTCATGGCACATCACGTCTCCTTTTACATAACCTCGGATTCCGCAACCCATAAGATGATATTGTAAACATCGTACACAATATATAAATAAAAGTATTAATAGATGAACTGACTGTTCATTTACGGACAAGTAAGTTAGTTGTGTTCAGTTTATCTGTTAATCAATTTCCCGACACCAATTATTACAGACAAGAGGGGACAGTAAAGCTACCGGCTACCAGGGTGACGTAATAAAGCACGACAACGGACACCTGCGCCCTACAAACAAGCCATCACCGATACCACACTCACCCGCGCCCCTTGCAGCCAAGACGCTTGTTGATGTCTCTCTGTAGGAGCCCCTCCAGCAAACTCTTGAGACTAGGGCTGAACGATTCCGGCAGCTCCACGTTCTGGAAGACGTTGTAATTCTATTGCAGACATGATTCCATCGTTACTATTGTTGAATGTTAACACTTAATACAGGTTTCTTACGAGCTATAGGGAGTGGGGTAATAGTGAAGCGTGTCCATTAAACCAAGAAATGGGTATCTTACAATACAGTTAAATTAATCGCAAAAAGTTGTCAATAATTTATAATGAAACAGTCTAAAAAATTAGTGTGAACAACGAATAGATAAGTAAGATTTGCGTATTAAATTTAGCAGTGCAGTGCAATTTCACTGGTCAAATAATTAAATTGAGAAAAAGAAGAATTGATTTTTACTTGCTTAGAGGGCATTTTGAATGTGAAATGATATAAATAAATGGATATTTACCATTGTGAGAGTCATCCTGTCAATCTCATGTTTGTCTTTAGTCTTGTGCTGGCGGAAAGGCGAGTGGCCCTTCAACAACTTGTAAAGCATGCAGCCAAAGCTGAACCAGTCAGCCGAAGAGTCGTACCCTGTGCCTTTGGAAAGCACTTCCGGAGCCATGTAGCCGTGGGTGCCCCTGTTAACAATAAAGGTTCATTGACTACAGTATTAAGGTGTTGAGGTTAGTCAAATCATGTTATTGACGTGGTACGTAAACATTTATTTTGCAATTTACAACTAGCTGCAAAGCCGGTTGCTAAACAAAAAAAAACTGGAAGAGTCCTCGAGTGACGAATAATTACGTTTGCTAAAATGCTAAGTTTAATTATGTTAATAGCCCAATATTCTTCACAGTAATACGTAGGTATTATTGTAGTAAAATATTTCTTAAAGCTGTTTTTATGAAAAGCCGAAAACTTCGTGTGCCATTAGCGGAATCATAACCATAAATTATTTTACGTGCATAAGAAAAAGTCTCATCCATAATTTATTTGGATTTATATACCAGTCAAAGGGGTCTAGCTAGAGGGGCATGATTTATAATAGCTGAAAAACGCTAACATCTCCAGAGAAAGTACCTACTTAACGTAAATCGAATTATTTGTTTAAGATACTTACACGCTGGCATGGGGCTTCTTCTTAGAGAAATCGCAAGCAAGGCCGAGATCCGATATCCGTACATGCCCGTGCTCGTCTAACAATATGTTCGCTGGCTTCAGATCTCTGTACACTATGTGACGTTTGTGCATGTGGTCCAAACCTTTATATCAAAAACAGAGATTGTAAGTTATTTTCGTTTACCATAATGTACTGATATGAGCAAGTAGAGAACGACGTACCTAATATTACTTCAGCGGCGTAAAACTTCATCTCAGCTTCGTTGAAAACACCGTGCTGTGACAAGTGATAGTGTAGGTCACCTCCGTTCATGAGATCCAGGATAAAGCAAAGTTTGTCGGGCGTGTGGAATGCGTACGTCATGCATACGATGAAAGGGCAATCCACCTGGAATAGTAAGAAGTCATGAATATAAGATATATTATTTTTCTTACGACGAAATAACAATTGGTAGATATCTATTATAGTTGTTGAACACAATACTTTCTTTAGAAAATATTGCAACAATGTAAACCGCATCAAAATCCATTCAGAGGATTCAGAATATCCGACGAATGTACAGATGCCGGGGAAGGATTATGTTTTGTGCTAAGTTGGGAGATTTAGCTCTGAGACGTAGCCAAGTACTGCCACGGAAGCATATTCAAAGTGAATGTGGTTTATGTATGTATGTAGGTTCATGTTTGACAAACGTTTCATCTATATGTAGTAGACGGCAGCACTGCATTAGCAGAAGTTTTACGAATCTTGAGACGACTTAAGCTTTAGAGCCTTATCACACTGGCGAACGTATTAAAAGCGAAACGAGCGCGCAGCGAGTTCGAAGCGGGCGCGCAACGATTTCGCCGCGAATCCGTAACAATTTCGTCTTGAGCGCGCAGCGAGTTCGTCGCGTGCGCCTAAGGCTGAGACGCCATGATGTGCAAAAACTGAAGTGGGTAAAATAGTGGGGTAAAGTAATTATTATCTCAAAAAATATTAAATGACCACCAAAATTATATCATAACCACATTTTAATTTAAAATGACTATAAAAAAGTTCAGTTTACAACTAATACGGTAAAATTTATAGACTGGGTCTGAGTGAGTTGACGGAAATCCTGTTCAGCGTATCCAGTTTTGGTGGTTCGCGCCTTGACACGGGTTTTAATACCTAACCTACCCCATCAATGCAGAGTTCCAACGTACGTAACGCAACGCACATTAATTTACTCGCTGAGATTTGGTTATCATTCAATAAATTTGGTAATCCTTTTAATTAATTTGTTCGGTACCTAACCTTCTTACAATTTCAAACATGAATTTTTTGATGTCCATTTTGTTTTTTGGTAAGTAATTAAATAAAGTATGATATTCTGATATAGGTACACATTTTTGGTGGTCATTTTATTTGTCACCCTGCCCACACTTCTACTTCGTGGAAGAATCAATCGAATTCATCAAACAGTATAGTCAACCAAGAAATTCCTTTACCATCCAAAGGTTCAATGACAGTCGTGCGGGTTAAATCATGAAAGGATATTTTGACTTACAAGTCAATGTGACAATCAGCCTTATCGTGTTTATTCTGATGTAGGAACTGTTATACGACGTGGTAAAGCACTTACTTGGTTGACGGTTATTTAGTCTTCGTGTACTTTCCACTTATGTACCGTCACAATTTCGTAAATTAAAAGTCAAACAAAGAAAAGGAACATAGAGCAAAATTTGTTCGTTGCTTCGGAATTAGTCACAAAACATAATCGACGTAAACGCGGCGCGAGGCCGGCGCTAAGTTTAGTTCACAATGCAAATAGAATTAACCGCATTATACCAATGAAATACCAAAATGCCGTTGTATTATGGGAAGCGGAAATATTTAATCGTGCATTGCGATGGATGCATTCCCTTTGTGTAGGTGGCTGGTGGGCAGTCGCGTGCGGAACGGGAACAATCGAGTGGATCGACGATTCCGATGCATTGCACTTCATTCCAAATAGCGTTACACGTTGGCACGACCATTCTAATAAAGTTTAAAACTTTATTTTACAATACGAGCTTGTTTGCAGTAATCTAATCGCCTTGAACACATAAATCCAAGCTCATACTGATTCTCATAATATAAAACTCTACTATAGGAACAATTTAAATCTTAAATAGTTACATCATAGAACAAATAATAAGAGGAATAGCAATAACCTCTGAACCGATAGTATGATTAGAACTTTATGATTATGACAACGAAGTATATGATCCTCTAGGAATATGTTTGCCAAATTTCAAATCTTTAGTTCCAGTTGCTTGGGCTGTGCGTTACGTTAATATTAGCAAAAAAAAACACAATCACTTTATCGATATCGACACACAGAATACATGGACACAGAACTACCGGATGCTATAAGTAACGCCTCGAGAGTTGAGGTCTTTTCCAAAAGTTAACTTGGTCTGGTTCGAATAGACTTCACAGTCTTAGGTCCTCTCGTGCGACTTTGTTAGCAATGCCTCAACACAGATCTGCTGCATTTAGGGGTAGTTTTAGGTACTGTGCAACTAAAATACCCCCCCACCCACCCACCCACCCACCGCCGCCGCCGCTTCGTAATTCGTAATTTAAATTCAAAAAATTCTTTCAAAATTAAACTTCGCTCTCATTTACTTGGTATTCAAAAAAGTAAACATTGACCTCTAACCCTTGTTTTGCATCGATTGATTTGACTGCTTTATAGGTATACATTGTTAATCATTTTCTAAATTAAGTATATCTAACTTTGTTTTCTTATTAAATACGTATTTGCACTTTTAATTTATCTAGTTTAGTTTTGTCACCTATTTTTTATTTTAGTCATTTTTCCTCCTGCTTAATTCTCGGCCCTATGGTAATCCTGGTAAGTGTTCAAATGTTCCAATCCAATTCCAATTTTCCACTTTTTCAATTCTTTATTGCAATGGTCCCGGTTTTTACTCCTCTCATTCCCGCCTCTATAATTTCAAATATACGTAACTTATGTCTTTATATTACTCTATAATTAGTTTTATTTATATTTAATTACTAGCTTTTGCCCGCGGCTTCGCTCGCGTGTACTATGAGTGTATTACAAAGAACCAAGATATCAAGCAAGCAAGCATACAGGCAAGCAAGCAAGCAGGTCCACAATTGACCGAGAAATCGGTGAACATACCTACATAAAAAAAGTGGAATGCATAACCTCCTCCTTTTTTAGAAGTCGGTTAAAGAGCCCTTTGCGGCCTACTTACAGTATAAACTTATGAATTTTGAAATTTTAGCTTTCTAAAACCAGTAAAACGCAAAATCCCGTTTTTTCCCGTTCCCGTAAGAATTTCGGGAAATATTTTCTTAATGCTCCCCTACACTCCCCAAGGAACCCACTTGCCAAATTTCAGCTACCAGAGTAGTAAAACGAAAAATCCCGTTTTTCCCGTTCCCGTGGGAATTTTGGTATGTCTTCTCTCAATGCTCCTCTACACTCCCCAAACAACCTACATGCCGAATTTCAGCTTTCTACGACCAGTAAAACGAAAAATCCCGTTTTTCCCGTTCCCGTGGGAATTTGGGGAAGTCCTCTCTCAATGCTCCTCTACACTCTCTAAGCAACCTACATGCCGAATTTAAGCTTTCTATGACCAGTAAAACGAAAAGTCCCGTTTTTCCCGTTCCCGTGGGAATTTTGGAAAGTCCTCTCTCAATGCTCCTCTACACTCCCCAAACAACCTACATGCCGAATTTCAGCTTTCTACGACCAGTAAAACGAAAAATCCCGTTTTTTCCCGTTCCCGTGGGAATTTGGGAAAGTCCTCTCTCAACACTCCTCTACAGTCCTCAAGCAACCTACATGCCGAATTTCAGCTTTCTACGACCAGTAAAACGAAAAATCCTGTTTTTTCCCGTTCCCGTAGGATTTTTGGAAAGTCCTCTCTCAATCCAGCTCTACACTCCCCAAGCAACCTACATGCCGAATTTCAGATTTCTACGACCAGTAAAACGAAAAATCCCGTTTTTTCCTTATCCCGTGGGAATTTCCGAAAATCCTTTTAACTGTTTTTTACTATTATAATAATAATTTTATTTTTAGTTTTAACTAACTAACTAACTAACTAGTTTGGCTCAGTGACCCAAAGTGAGTCTTGGCCTCCGAAACGAGAGCACGCCACTCAGCCCGATCCCGCGCAATTTCACGCCAATTACCGGCCTGAAGCTGTCGCAGATCCGCCTCCACAGCATCAGCCCAGCGATACTTCGGCCGACCAACCGGACGACGTCCAGTTGGGCGTCCCAAATATGCCCTCTTGACCCCTCGATCCTCCCCCATTCTCAGCAAGTGGCCGAGCCACCGAAGCCTGTGAGATTTAAATTCTCCGATTATATTAGGCTCAGCCACCAGCTCCTCAATCTCGGCATTTTTTAGTTTTAGGTTGTTTTATTTTCCTTTATTTATAAGTTGTACATACTTTAGATTATTACTACTTCTGTATTTTGTTCAATAAAATTTATTCTATTATAATTACCTAGTTCTATGCCAAATTTGAAGAGTCTAGTAATTATAGTTCATAGGATCCCGTTGAACTGAATATATAAATCCCGTTTTTTCCTTATCCCGTGGGAATTGTGAAAAATCCTGAAATCAATGTTTTAACTAATGTAATACCTACTTGTGTATCAAATTTGAAGAGTCTAGTTATTATAGTTACTGAGATAGGGTCACTCGGAATCGAATATATAAATCCCGTTTTTTCCCGTTCCCGAGGGAATTCCCAAAAATCCTTCCTTAGTGGATGCCTACATTGTATAAGGTATCTATGTGCAAAATTTCAAGTCTCTAGGTCCAGTGGTTTGGGCTGTGCGGATATATCAACAGTCATTTAGTTTATTTAGACATTTCAACCCCATCGCACCCCATCCAGGGAGATGGTATTTTACGTCTGCCACGTCGGATTTTAAAACCATTGTTGTTTTCTTAACCACCGACCCGATAAACCATAGAAACAACACCCATGTTGATTTTCAGACTTTGTTACCCCTTTCCCCCCTTTTAGGGGTTGAATTCTCAAAAACCTGAAACACGTGTTTACTCATTTATCATTAGGAGTACTTCTGTGAAGTTTCGAATAAAATAGTCGAACTAATCTTGTTTCCCCATACAAACTTTGGACCCCCGTTTCACCCTCTTAGGGTGTGAACTTTGAAAAATCCTTTCTTAGTGCACCCCTAGACCTTATAAGGAACCTACATGCCAAATTTTGAATCTCTAGGCCCAGTGGTTTGGGCTGTGCGTTGATATGTCAGTCAGTCAGTCAGTTTCTTCTTTTATATATTTAGATTTATCTACTTCGTCTTCTTATATGTTCCACAGAGGTGACTCTACGGGTTCTGGCAGAATACCAGCACTGCGGTTTCCGCAGCTTTATGGTGAGTCAGCACCCTTCTTTCAGAACACATGGCATTAAGATTAAGTTTAATAGTTTTACTCTTGTTCTTTTATTTCTTTCACTTTTTTTGTTGCTAGCGCTGTTTTATATCTTGTATTTTTTTAATCCACTCTTTTCTATTCTGTTAACGTCTAGTATTAAATATTTTATGGTCCTTGATGTTACTTTGTATTTTTGTCTGTGTGTGCCTGTGATTTGAAAAATAAAGTCTTATCCTATCTTATCTTATCTTATCTTATCTTATCTTATCTTAGGTCACGCACACAACAACACGTCATGTAATGACAGCGGGATTTTGACATTTATTCGTACCGATAGCAAGTTCAACAGACTCAACAGTGAATTACAAGATTTACTAAAAATTTCTTCAACCTATTTCGTTAAGAATTATTTAGGAAGTATTCAAACAAAACAGAAAATAAAATATTTTTATCTATATGCACTTTTAGCCCGGATGACATTTTTATTCCTTTTGTTATTTGTTTTGTGAGTTGTATGCTTATGTGAAATGTGTGACGATACTAGGGGCGTTCAATAAAAAGTGAGAATGAGTATGTTATAAACAACTTTTACTAAATGTCATTTTATTTTTCGAAATAGTCACCTTTTAGCATAATACACTTAGTATATCTTTTATCTAAACTTAAAATTCCATTTTTAAAAAAGGTCTCATCTTGAGTACTTAAAAAATCTTGAACTGCAGCGACTACCGCGTCGTCGTCTTCAAATTTCTGGCCTCTCAGGTATTGTTTCAATCTCTGAAATAGGTTGAAATCACTGCGAGCGAGATCTGGTGAATACGGAGGATGCTTGAGGATATCGAACCCAGCATCACGAATTGCAGCCATTGTAACGGCGGACTTGTGTGTCGGGGCATTGTCCTGGTGGAACAGCACAACTTTCGAGAGTTTACCTCGCCGTTTTTCGCGGATCTCATTGCGCAATGTTGCTATTTGTTTGGCGTATAATGTGCCCATAATAGTGGCTCCATGCTCGAGATACTCAATCATTAATACCCCTTTACCATCCCAAAAAACAGAGCCCATGACCTTACCGGCAGATGGGCTCACCTTGAATTTCTTCGGAGTTGGAGATGATGGCCTTTTCCATGTCATAGACTGCAGTTTCGTTTCTGGGTCGTAATGATGGAGCCATGTTTCGTCCATTGTTATAAATCGCGCCAAAAAAAGTTCCCGGTCTTGCTGCATCAGGTTCAAAGCTTCTTGACAAATCTCTAGTCTAGTTTGTTTTTGCGTGTCAGTAAGCATTCTTGGTACCCAACGCGCAGATACCTTTTTCATACTCAAGCGTTCGTGTAAAATATTATGCACGCTCCCCGTTGAAATCTTTACATTTTCAGCAATAAAACGAACCGTGACACGACGATCCGCCAAAACTGAGTTTTCGACTTTTTTCACAATTTCTTCAGTTACTGCTGTAGTAGGGCGTCCGGAGCGGGGGTCGTCCATTGTCGATGTTCTTCTTCCACGTCTAAATTCGGCGCACCAACGTGCGACTGTCGAATACGGAGAAGCATTAGACCCTAAAGTGTCCCGCAAATCCAAATTGACTTGGTCCGTAGAAAAATTTTTCAAACACAAGTATTTGATAACGGCGCGCAGTCAATTTTCTCCATTTTCGCTAACGTACTCAATAGCATTGCAAAGAAATTACC
Source organism: Archips crataeganus (assembly GCA_947859365.1). NCBI lineage: Eukaryota > Metazoa > Arthropoda > Insecta > Lepidoptera > Tortricidae > Archips > Archips crataeganus. The sequence continues at coordinate 7,933,557 of OX402057.1, read as the reverse complement.
GTATATTTTTTTAAACAAAAGACAGTTAGTTTTTTTTTTCATAGCAATCAGCTAGATAGATTAGCTTTACCGGCCAGTATTTAATTTCGTAATATTAAAAGAGTTTGCATCTCATTCTCACTTTATATTGAACGCCCCTCGTATATGGAATAAGTTATTCATAATCTGTCGCTTTAAATGCTTGTCTAATACTAGCTACTGGACAAATTTAATTCGAAAAATAATCATTACTATAGGGTTATCGGGACTTTACTCGGAATGGAAAACTGTTTTAAAAATTATAAGGTAGAAAATAGTTGCTGTCACATGAAGAAAGCTTGAAGCACGCAGTTATGAGATGTTATAATATTTAAGATATATATAAATAATAAATTTCCAGAGATTGAGTCCTCCATAGCAGCTAAGGTACAAAATTTTTGTTTTGTTTTGTAATTATAATTAGCCATATTGTACCGTTTGTACCCAAATAAACATTAAAACATTAAAATCGCACATCCTATTTGGAAACCGCATCTATTTTACGGTGTAGTAGATAGGTAGGTAGACCCTATTACTATAACCCAAAGTTCGTGTACATGCTAGAACTTGCTTGCTTTTAAAGCTCCTGGCTGATGTCTACCTCATAAACAATTATTAGGGAAAAAAAAGACAATGCGGAAGATAATGATTAGGTAATAAAAACCCTTAAGACAGAGAGAGGACACATCAGAGAAACAAACACATTAATAGTCATCTTTATTGTATCTAGACAATGACTATTGACTAGGGTGACTAACTTTAAGGTTACATACCGGTTATTAGATTACGCACACACACCGCAAACAAAAACAAAACATAGGTTCATACTTGAAACATAAATTTGTACCTATGTCAGACAGTAGATATTATAATTTATAATAAAGGTCCGTAGCGCGCAGTGAAAAGCAGTCATTAAAACTCGGAATTGAAAAAGTCAATCAATGTCAATGGTAATTATGACCGTCAGTCGGCGATCGTTAATGCATTTCGGCACATTGCTGATGGCCTCAATTGTCTGACCCAATACAGCATGTACTCATTCATACTTGGTATTTCTATACGGGGCAACAATATTATGTCATAGAGATAACCGACTAGGACTAGGACTATATTAGCGCCGCTTAGCAAGATAACGATTATGTGCCTACAGAACGTGTACTGAATTACTCATATTTCAGAACTGAAGCGCAATTTAAAGGTTCACTTACTCGACCATGCATTATAAAGGTACAAAACAGTATTTTTATGAAGTGAAAAAGGTAAAAATGGAGCGGACGGAAAGGAAAACTGCTACATGTCTCCCGCCGTATCCTAGCCGACGTCGTCAAGTTCATCATTTATGTATGGAGCGTAAATCAGTAGGTGCCCAATAAATGTTTGATAGCGATACTTTACGTTAGTGTACTAGACGAGGCGTGTCCGTGACTGAGTCTTAACAGCTATACGATAGTTTAGCCCGCGGTAGTTTCTCCGACGGACAGACGACGCGGCGGCGACCGTCCAGTCAACCGCCAATAAAAGTTATGATCATCCGCGGACCGAAATGATATAAAGTGCATTTAACCGTAAAGACCTCGATCGAATTCGATAATTTTACACGCGAGTGCACGCAGAACCCCCGCATACTTATTTGAAGTTTCCATTTCCAGGCGCAGAGATCAGTTCGGGATTGGGAAACTTTGCTTTGTGCATATTTTTCACTCATATTTTAACACTGTTGAACTGTATTTTTATTAGTCTATTCTATAAAGTAATTTAGATTGAAAACTTTTTTGGACATCCTTACATTTTGAAGTGAAACTTCTAATGCGACTTCCAACAAGCGCTGCGATAAATGCGTTGCGTTAAATACGCAACGCAACGCAACACAAGTTGACGTTTACGAGACGTTCGCATTGTATATATACTAACGGATGTTACAAACTTCGTCAGTGCGAACCAGAACAATTGCGTGGTTTAGTATGAAAACTTGTAAAAATCAAAACTATTTTAATGGTAGATCGTAGAATAAAGTATTTTAAACGTACCTATTTAGTAAAAAAAAGTATTCAATATCTTTGAGAATTAAGAAAATCAAGAAAAATTAATAAAAATAACGTGCGCACGAGGAGCAACGCCATCTAGCGACGAGTTATGTAACTTGTTTCGCTAGCTCTGTAGTTGGTTGCTTGCTAGCCGCTTACTGTCTGCGCAAATTTGTATGAGACTTGATAAAAGCGCCATCTAGTGAGTAATTTAAACACATAGATGCATAAGTAAATTTAGTTCTTTAAGTTATTGCAATAAGGTTCATATTTATGTGTAAGTGCTTTTTTCATTTCCACATTACGAAGTTTCACTTCTTCCGCGCGGAGGAGCAGCACGCACGATTTTTTTTTACAACGCAGACGAAAACTAGTGCTCGCCTGTATAGGTTGATCACTTATTCTTGAATTTAACTAACTATAACAAATTCTAAAAACAGGACTTTTGGACCAAGTAAGTTACTATAATGATAACCAACTGTCAAATCTCCGGTTAAGCAAATTTCTGCAAGCCAAAATTTACTACGCACGTTTTACTAAGTAAGCAAGCACCTATACTTAAGGTCTTGGTGCACTCCACGCTAAGAAAAACCAGTCAAACTTACAAGTTTTCTTTTAGGAAAAAAGCTTATAGCTATTTCGAGTTTTCTCAACTTGAACTTGTACCTTATATAGTAAAATTTCGGCTACAATTCGGAAATGGTAGGGTAGGTAATTAAATTACAAATACAATATTAATTTACGTATTGGCATACGTCCGCTTGTGGGGTTTGATTCAAAATAAATAAAGATATTATAAGTATATATGGTTTCAAATTATAAAATAAACCCTTTTTGAAATAAATAGAGAGGGAATCAAATTTAATGAGTTCGGTTTAAATGGTAAAAGTCAAATGACAAATTTGATTGACCTGGGCAGAGATGATCAATAAAAGTAACTGGCACGCGACTACACTACAATAAACATGAAATAAAAAACTGGCCAAGAGCGTGTCGGACACGCCCAAGATAGGGTTCCGTAACAGGTACGAAAAAATCTATACTTTATTAATGTGGTTGTTTTGGTCCCAACGTCTGCGGTACAGCGCCATCTATCGGCGAATTGGGTAACTAATCTAATTGCAGTCTACTAGAACTAGTTAGTATGTATGTTGATTGTTTTTCAGATGTAATATATTTTTTTATTTGAAAGAAGATACTGTTAGCGTGATTTTATAGGTGCTTAAAGAAAAAAAATGCTTGCAATGGCGGTTAAATTACAATTTTAGTTTAGAAATATTTTTTTACAAAAACCTAAAAACTGCTCAACTGATTAAATTGAAAATAATTTTCCTAGAAAGTTTTTATTAAGTTTAACTTACGTGATTTTTTTCATATTTTTTTGACGTGCGGTTCAAAAGTTAGTCGGGAGAAAAAAAATCACCCCCACTTTACGTCTATGGGAGGTACCCTAAAAAAATATTTTTTTGCTTTTTTTATTTAATCACTTTGTCGGCGTGACTGATATACTAGGGGTGTTCAATAAAAAGTGAAAATGAGTATGTTATAAACAACTTTTACTAAATGTCATTTTATTTTTCGACATAGTCTCCTTTTAGCATAATACACTTATTATATCTTTTTTCTAAACTTAAAATTTCATTTTTAAAAAAGGTCTCATCTTGAGTACTTAAAAAATCTTGTACTGCAGCGACTACCGCGTCGTCGTCTTCAAATTTCTGGCCTCTCGGGTATTGTTTCAATCTCGGAAATAGGTAGAAATCACTGGGAGCGAGATCTGGTGAGAGGATGCTTAAGGATATTGAACCCAGCATCACGAATTGCAGCCATTGCAACGATGGACTTGTGTGCCGGGGCATTGTCCTGGTGGAACAGCAGAACTTTCGAGAGTTTACCTCGCCGTTTTTCGCGGATCTCATTGCGCAATGTTGCTATTTGTTTGGCGTATAAGGTGCCCGTAATAGTGGCTCCATGTTTGAGATACTCAATCATTAATACCCCTTTACCATCCCAAAAAACAGAGCCATGACCTTACCGGCAGATGGGCCCACCTTGAATTTGTTCGGAGTTGGAGATGATGGCCTTTTCCATGTCATAGACTGCAGTTTCGTTTCAGGGTCGTAATGATGGAGCCATGTTTCGCCCATTGTTATAAATCACGCCAAAAAAAGTTCCCGGTCTTGCTATATCAGGTCCAAAGCTTCTTGACAAATCTCGACTCTAGTTTGTTTTTGCGTGTCAGTAAGCATTCTTGGTACCCAACGCGCAGATACCTTTTTCATACCCAAGCGTTCATGTAAAATATTATGCACACTCCCCGTTGAAATCTTTACATTTTCAGCAATAAAACGAACCGTGACACGACGATCCGCCAAAACTGAGTTTTCAACTTTTTTCACAATTTCTTCAGTTATTGCAGTAGTAGGGCGTCCGGAGCGGGGGTCGTCCATGGTCGATGTTCTTCCATGTCTAAATTCGGCGCACCAACGTGCGACTGTCGAATACGGAGGAGCATTAGACCCTAAAGTGTCCCGCAAATCTAAATTGACTTGGTCCGTAGAAAAAATTTTCAAACACAAGTATTTGATAACGGCGCGCAGTTAAATTTTCTCCATTTTCGCTAACGTACTCAATAGCATTGCAAAGAAATTACCGTATTTTTTTTTTAAACAAAAGACAGTTACTTTTTTTTTTTCATAGCAATCAGCTAGATAGATAAGCTTTACCGGCCAGTATTTAATTTCCTAATATTGAAAGAATTTGCATCTCATTCTCACTTTATATTGAACGCCCCTCGTATATGTATATTCATGTCAAATTACAGCTTTATAGTACTAACAGTCTCTGAGATTAGCCGCGGACGGACAGACAGACGGACAGACATGGCGAAACTATAAGGGGTTCCTAGTTGACTACGGAACCCTAAAAACGTCACACATCACCGCAAAACACATAAACTTTAGAAGCAAAGTCAACGTAAAATATAATAGGCTACTTTCCTAACTAGTCAGTCTTTTAGATTATCAAAAAATATTGGACACGTATTTTTTATTTTGTCAATTAAACAAAAAAATACGAAGATATGGCGCGTTGAAGTTTCGCGTGACGTCACTTGTTCCTACACTTTGTATGAGCGTTTTAGGAACAAGTGACGTCACGCCTCGTCACGCGGAACTTCAACGCGCCATATCTTCGTCATTTTTTGTTTAATTGTCAAAAGAAAAATTACGTGTCTAATATTTTTTGATAATGTAAAATACGGACTAATAAGAATTATTATTTTTTTACCTAGGAAACATCCCTATTCATGCCACAATTTGACTGGAGTTATACCTACATACACGTAGTTCGCAACCACGGACTGTTTGTAACGTTTTATAAACTTTGTTTCAGTTGGCCTTGTTAAAGTTTGGGGGAAGCGTTTTAGGTCACGAGAAACAAAAGAATGAATAAGTACGTATAGCCGATAGAGGTTCACAGAATTTCTCAGTGTTATGCGGAGGAGTGGGAAGTTGTTTTACCACCCGTGCAAGTAGACACAGCCCCTGGTTACGAGCTGCGACAATCTATTACAGATTATTCAAAGATTTCCAGAGAAAAAGGCAAATATTAAGTACAAGACATAATTGATTTTTACTGTATATTATTTTAAGCTTTAGCGATAGTAAACTTTACTTATATTATTCTGGTCCTGCTTTTGATTACAAGATAATCGATTATAAATAAATCTCTTATCTTAAATCTATTAATTATTAAATTGTTCTGCAACTAAGCTGTTGTTAAAGAGTGTTAAAACACGCTATAACATAATCAACATAATAAACAACGCACACCTACATATTCAATATTTATGTCATGGAAACTAGAAACATAGCACCAACACTTTTTTGAGTTGATCAAAATAGTGGAATGGAAAAAGTAACCGTCGAATAGGTTGAAATGGTAAAACAAAATGCAGCGGAAGCTGATTGGACAACAACGACAAATTGAGGGCGAGTCAATTCGTTTCAGCCCAATTGGCCGGATATCGTTTATGTTCCCGATGCCATATCGCGCTATATTCTGTATGGCGTATAGGGATACGGGTGGTAGCTGAGCACCGGGCGTTTTGTTCAGTGATAGATAGGAATTGGAAGAGATCAAATCGATAATCGACACTATTTTATCTAATCCTTTACATTATTTTCGTAGTAATATTTTACGATAAGGGCATATTGACATATCAAGGAGGTCTGATAATACATGGAAAAATTATTGACCACTTTTTCGCTCGGTTTTGTATGTTTTGCTGTCACATATAATTACTCAACTTATTACTTAAATAAACAGGATTATATCGGGGACGTATCTAAATGAGTCGTTTTCAAAAAATTTGTACACTATTAAGGGATTAATTAAAAACAAAATTGAATTAATTATTTTTGTGCAAAGGAGTTACCCATATACTTTGTATGACTAACTTTCGTTACACAAAAATAGCGATCGTGATTTTTGTTTTGATTAAGCCGTTAACTATGTACAAATTTTTTGAAAAGTATACTATGTCATGTGCTATGAATTTATAATTAACCGGATTTTACATTTACTTAAATATGACAATGAGATACCTACTAACTTATATGAATATTACATTACGCTGATGCTAAATAAACAATGTGTTCGAGTGTAAGATAACGTCTCACTGTCATATTATCTTTGTGTGTTTATCGTACACATTAAAAATTAATGCCCGCTTTAGTGAATACCTAATTATCGCGCATAATTTAATGAGTTCATAACGAAAAATACATAACATGTATTGTATGGACAAATTATACAATGAGGCGTATCAATATTGAACTGAGTCTGCAATACAAATTACTATCAAGTTGTCTCAGATCAAATAAAAAGTAAAGATAGAGCGCTGCGAACAGCCGAGTGAGGCCGGTTTTATAAACATGTGTGCGGAGGCCGGTGTTGCCATAATAATTCTTAATACCCCGATACTACGTTGCGTTGCGTGTCACGTTGATACCGTTACTACAGTAAAAAACGTTGATAAAATTTTACAAGAAACAAACAACTTTACGTTGCGTGTCACGTTCTCACGTTTTAAGCCGTGCTAATAAAGAATATAATTTAAAATGAAAAAAGAAAAGGTTGCAATAACAGGGTAACTACAACATTATCATGGCAACACTAGTGTTGACGTTTTGGGTTCTAAGCAAAATTTGGTGCAGTTTGGATGCAAGTGTGTGCGTGCCATTGTGTAAGCACACGGTTTGGTGTAGTTTGACCGGCCTCACTTCGTTGTTTGCAGCGCTCTATCTTTACTTTTTATTTGATCTGAGCAAGTTGTGGGATTAACAAATAGGCAAACCGGTGCTGTGCCACGAAAAGTAAACCACAGCGCCAGTTAGTGTTTTGTGATAATATCAATAATTGAACATTTTCGATTCATGTTTATGTACAAGTACATAAAGATGAATAAAGCTCGAGCAGTGGTGCATACATAGTGGTGCACGCACATTAAACTTTTTTTTTGTAACTTAGTTACAAAAATATTACCAAAGATATGAAAGATATCGAATGTATGCTTTAGAAAGTAATGATTAGTGTTTATTTGAAAATCACTGTAAGTACTCTAAAATCACATTGTTTTATTTAATCAATAAAATAAACTGAACTCTTTTTCACCTATTAAAGCCTTCACTGCGAGCAATGCATGCATGCGTTTTCGTGACTTTTTGCGACCTTATTACTCAGTAGGTACCAATAACTTTACCATAGTTTTACATAAAACGTGTGCGATACGATTTCATTACCGTGGCGCATATGGGGCACCGTAACGAAATTATGGTGATAGGGGGGCGGCGTCGCTTGGCAGCCGAGCTAAATAAAGTAAAGCTGAACGTGCGAATACAAGGTATTGCAGTTAAGTACATTCCAAGTAACTCATCATAAGCATAAATATAAACATTACAACTCAGCCCTTTCCCACGGAGTTTGCGCACTAGCGCTTCTTCCTTAACCCATTTTGTACGAGATACAATTCAGGACTTTGGGTAGTATCTCAAGAGTAAAATTTCGCTCGTATTGAGTCCGTAGTATATATTTATTACAGACCATTGGCTCTACGGTTTACGGCTGTTTTCGCACGAAAAAGTCGTTTATGATTTAAGATCGTGCCGATGCCCATGTATACAAAACGGCAAGCCCCTGATTCAATACGTTTATAGTTATTGGTAACGTTAAATTATAGCAGTTGCGTTAATTAATTAACTTTGATATAGGTGGTGGGGGTACGGGTGTTTTATGTTTGGTATCAATATGAAAAATCAGAGATAGGATATTCATAACAAATAACACCGACGGAAATGCCGGCGTGTCAATAACAATGTAACGAACGACGAGCGTTGTTAGTAGCGAGGGATATATTTTACGACAAGCACACAATCAGACCCATGAATCGGATTTAGACCGACAATACCTACTCGTACACCACCTACGTTATTATACGGACACGAGTAGGACAAAGCGGTGAAATGTTGTGTGACACAATCTATCACTGAACACAATGTTTGAATTGCTACTGAGGAAGACGTGGGGAATCAAGTCTTGATTGATATTAAACGAGAAAGAACGATGTTGAGAAACGGAACGGCAACATAATCACGCCGATTACGTTGGAAGTTTCAGAAGATTCTAACTAATTGAACTCGATTTGTCTGAGGTAATTTAACTTAATTTGTTTCTAATTGTTGCATCGTTTAACGTCAACGTTAGTCCTTCGATCAATAACAAAAATTGCCGCTTATTACCATATTTTCAACATTTAAGAACCTAATAATATTTTGTAAGTAGTCAAACGAGTAGATCACGACTGACGTGTGCTAACAAGTAATACAATTCGCAGAGCATTGACAAATTCCATTAAACTGGTCGCTTATATCTGTGAAGTACCTGAGTAAGACTAGGAGATCGGTAAAACTACGCTAGACTTACCCCTGTACTGACTAGAGAAAGCATAATCCGTTCGTTGAGGGCGAGCGTCTCCCCCTGCTTCATTTTGATGCGCTTCTTATCGAGGCACTTCATGGCGTACATCTTGCCAGTGTCCGCTTTCCGACAACCGTAAACCTAAAACAAGATTTCACATTACGATATACCGAAGTCGAGAGAGTTTTCATCGTGACTTGGTGCATTTCCAAATACATCCCAGTTAAAACTTTCAAAATCCGAATGGTTGAAAGGTAAATTTATTCATGTGTATTTTGAATGAAATATGTATAAATATTTTAATTTTCATAATAATATCTGAATACAAAACATACAGCTTAATTTATTTAGATGGTTTTGGTTTATTTTCTGTAAGAAAAGCTAAGGTAAAGCTCAATGCTCAAGCAAGATTCTAGAGATCTCTAGGCATTCAACGCATGTGTGAATGAAGACGTGTTTGATGTTTGATATGTGTAATTTCTAAGTCAGAGCATGTTGTACACGTTCAAATATTATTAGTCCATAGTAATTTCCACTGTTTATCAAAACCTTATAGCAATACAAAGTTGACTTATTTGCTGCATATTGCCTTCCAATTATATATTATGTAAGTAAAGCACATTTGATAAACGAAGAATAACAGAACTCACCTCGCCGAAACCACCTCGGCCGATGATACGATGTACGCTAAAGTCATTCATCGTTAGCTGAATATTTAATTCTAAGTTTTTCCATTGGCAAAACCTGGTATATTTATCACTGCAACAAACATGAGTTTTCTTAGTTACAGCTTTTGCGTATTACGAAATGATTATATTATATGATATGAATGGTTAAACTGTAAACCGTCAAACCAAGCGCAGATTAATAATGGGTAAATTATTTACCTTTCTAAGAAAATTTTAAATGGTTCTCCTCGTAAATGTTGAAAGATTTCCTCGATATATGGCTAAAACAAAAAAATATATTAAGTATTTTAATTAATGCTCTTCAGTGGGTTTTAACAAAATTTTATATTATTTGAGCTCATATTCATTTACCTCAAATAGATTTGGCGGCACTTCATGCTTCATTAAATATTTTTGTACATGTGCTACACATTCTTTCGAATAATCCTGCAACAATGATATCGACATTGTTATAATTAATAGTGGCGACAGACAAACAATAATAGGCAATATGATAAGTCGTGATGGATAATTACATAACTTTCTGCCCTGAGAGTTATCTAATGAAGTGAGTTAGTGGTGGAGAAATATCAGTTACGTTGTTTACTCATAGATCGTGGAGGACTTGTTAGGGACATAAAAGTAATATATTTGCGGGGAAAGTTGGCACTACATGGAGTAGTGGAATAGCCATGATTGTGTGTAATTGAAGGTTCGAGCGGCGGCGCTGGGCAGCTGGCCAACAGTGTCCACCGACAAGGAACATTATACAAACACCCGTCACTTCAACCGGATGAAATACTCAAGGCCGATGATATTGAACTAAAATTTTTACAACCTAACCACGTACCATAAGTCAATAACGGCGTGGACAAATATCTCATAATTGCTCAGATATACATCAATGTATATCACTCGCGACATATGCGCTGCGAAGATTTATGTGATTTCAAAGAATTTTTTTTTCTATTCGTCTCTACCAACGCAAATCAACCACAACATCAATTTAAGGTGAAACAATATAATGGTTTGGCAAAGAGAAACACGTCGTTACTTTAAAAGCTTTCGATTATAAGTATGTAAGGGTTGCCTGGAAGAGATCGCTCTTAAGCGATAAGGCCGCCTATTGCTTACCTTGTAACTTACTCTCTGTGTACCTGTTTTCTGTATTGCTTACTATTCCTGGTGTACAATAAAGAGTCATTGTATTGTATTGTATTGTATTGTATTGTATTGTATTGTATTGTATTGTATTGTATGTATGTATATAATCGAAAGCCATACTCAACAGTAACAACTGGTTGATTGATAACGAGTAAAGCCATACGCCACGATTTTTGATAGCAGCAACTCCCCCAGAACACGTGATCGCACACGTTGGGCCGTCTGCATGGGATTAAGTTCGTTATTGCGGACGCTTTGTAATTTTGCCCGGGTTGCATAAGGCTCGCCGCTCGGCTTCGGCACTCTCGGTACCTAATCAGTAAGCTGTCGTTCAAACGAGGAACCAGGTTTCTACTTCCATCTGAACCTTACATTGCCCTACTTTGATGCATAAGGCTAAAATGATTACCTAATGTATACTCACATGTGAGTGTGCTAATAATTCTTTCATTATAAAATTGTCATAAATATCTCTTGCGATTCGCCGCCTCTCTTCAGGACATTCTTGTTTTTCATATAATTTAATCTGTGGAAAGAATTATTTCAAGTAAGAAAAGCGCCAGTATTGCAAGAAAAACGCGTTACGATGTCAGTTTCGAAATTACCTCTTCATAAAACTTTAATTGTGGCACTGGTTCTTCTGACGTCTGTTCACAAAATTCCTTAAATAATAAATAACCTGTAACAGATTGAAAAAGTGCGCTCAGCATAAACGTGTTAAGTAATCGGCAAGTCATTGAGATGCATTGAAGGTTTAATTTACACACGTAAGTGTTACTCGTAACGGGTAATTATCATTCGAATGTTAAGTTAAGATACGTTAGGTTACGTTTACGTCACACCATCAATATCAAATCACAGTCACGCGTCTAGTTTGTTGGTCGATCTCTGTCGAATACTCTGTCTATCCAACCGAACAGATTGTCCATGACCACGGAAATGAATCTGATACCTAGCCGAAACAAAATTATGCCCTCACATTATTACTTCAACCCGGTCCATGGATAACATACATCGTGCTATTTTTTAATCCGTTGAACATGAGCTCATATTTCTTATGTTAATTGAAATATGGAAAAAAACGAAACATAGGGGCATAGCTGTGGTAGATACAGATTACACAGTAAAAAAAAATTGGCTCTAAAGCCATTATCCAGGGAGGAAACTGGGGATTACGTTTGTATGGAGAAATGGTGCGCATCGTATCCTCTTAAACGCAAACTTTTTCAGGTCCAATTAAGTAATCATTACTAACTCCCTAACTTATAATCTGATATTGGCTTTTTAAATTTCGCTACAAAAAGGCTAATGAGTTAGTTTATCTGATGTTAATTATTTTTTCTTTGAAATGTCACATCAATGTTATGTATGTCCTTTCCTTTGAGTATTAAACAGACTGGAAAAGCCAGTCATAGGACTTCTGTTCTAACTCTAAACTTTAGAGTCTAACTAAAGTAATGAATGGCCGTGGTCATATTTATCCGTTAGAATGAGGGTTTTCTGACGAACAAAATATCGCTAGATGGCGCCATGACGAGAGGATTAGTTTTACGTTAGTCTTGTTAAAAATTGGCTCATTTAGTTATAATCCAAAACGTGCCACAAATGTGAAATCGGCCTCACGATACAAACGTCATTTAGCGTTATTCCTTGAAGAGAACTCTCATTGGAAGTGTAACTCGTTCGTTCTCTGTACCCCATCGAAGAAGAAGTGACGATAAATTTTGTTCAGAAATTAGTGCACATGATGGCTCCGTTCGGAGTAACTAATACTCTTACATTGACCGTCAGTTGAATATTTATAATTTACTATGTATTGTGTGTAAAAGACAAAATTTTATATGAACAATAAATTATTTACTAGGCAGTTTCTGTGAGTGTACCAACCAACCAACTGATATCTCTATATAAGTATATTTGACGACCGGATAGTCTACCTACCTAGTGGTAAGGGAGCCTGCCTGCCTGGTCGGGGCAGACATTACGTAAGAAAGATGCGAATGTTTTTTCTCAAGTCTTGGATGTTTAATATGTATTTAAGTAGGTTCCGTTGCTTAGTACACTTAACACAAGCTTTGCTTACTTTGGAACTGTGTCAATTTCTGTGAATTGTCCCTTGATATTTATTTATACGGGGTAATTTTTTAATAAGTGCACAAATTTTAATATGTGATACAGTATCGTTAAAATAACATATTTCAGTATTTTTCGTTATAATATTTATCACTTATTTTTTTTGTTTTTCATAGTAACTCGATCAATTATTGGATGAATTACTATGAACATCCCAAATTTCAAAATGTAAATAAAAAAATCTCGAACAGATAATCGTGATCTATCAACGATACTGAATAATATATATCAAAATTTGTGCACTAATTAAAAAGTTACCCTGTATATGTATTCCCAGTCAGTAGAAATAAAAAAAAACATAGTGTACATTTCGTTACTTAAGATAATTAAAACAATAACATTCAATATAAGACGTCACAAGAAGTCCTATGGGAATGAATTTTTGGAAATACTATTACTATTACTATTATTATTTTTGTACAATAGAGTTTACATACATACATACATACTAGAGCACAAAATCTTTACTAAGAAAAATGACTACATAAATAATATTCATTTTAATACCTAAATTTATCAGACTAAAATGCTTTTAATTTTAAATTAACTTATCTCGAATCAGGTTAGTTTACTTTATAGATGTGCAAAATGAGTTTGAAGATTTTATTTTTATCCAAGTGTGAGATAAATCGTTTCTCAAGTACCAACGGCGCACGCATGCCTGCCTACTCGCCATTCATGTCGTGTCGACCTCCAGATGTCTATACAGAAATTATTCAAATACATCACCTATTTTCATATGCCCACGTTGCTGTTGCTGACGCGATTATATCAATTACAGTGTTTATTAGATCGCTACACAAATAAATCTAACATAGATTACCGACATCACCCGAAATAGTACCATCGAAGAGGCCAAGCGAAACAAGCAAACATGGTCAAATGCACATCCTTAAAAATTTCCATATTGTTGAATATGAACAGCAAAGTTACCTAACCATTACATGTGACATATGAAATATATAGATCACAAATTATTAGAAGGGAACAAAACAGCAGCGGATAAATAGAACCGTCTCAGGAGGTTAAAAGTTATTCCAACAAAGGTAACTAGCCTCTGGCCTAGTTAAAGAGGCTTCAGCAATGTCCACTGCAGCCGATAAAGTTATTTACTGTCGAAGTGGAGCCACAGTAAATTGCATTTGTAACTCGTCTCGGAGTTCCACTGCAATATCGCACAGCACACCCACACAGACTTATGCCAACGTTGGAGCTGATATTTTTATCACGTTTGCTACCTAGACAGATTTCCGTGACACATACATAAAACACTTTGTAAATCAATTAAATTACAGCTAGATATCCAACCAAACCGAGAAAAGACAGAAAAACAGAACATCGAGTAAATTAAATTCTAGTCAGATTAATGTTGATTTTAATAAGAAAAGACCGGGTCTACAATATGATGAATGAATTGATTGCTGCGATTTTCCTTTTTAACCATCATAGAACGTAGAGTCGTAGACTAAACAGATTATCATCCAAAAATTTCGCATACCTCAAACAATTTATTCGGTATACAATCGCTATTATGATCGCAAAAAGGTGTCAATCACGCATGCGAAGCTCAAAAGTTTAACGACTCTTGGTTAAAAAGCTCATAGTTTAAACAAAGCATCTGTTGCCCGCAAGCCTGCACTGATTAAGCATGAGCTTTACCTAATCATTTATTACCTCGTTTAATCTAATAATCTAATTAATAGATAATAAGGATTATTCACGAATATTCCGCACTACTGTCACAATTGCTGCTCACTAATAACTAACGGGCATGTTTGCATTGAGCTGCTACTGGCCTGGCATAGCTTGATAAACAAGCTTACATATACATATAGCAATTTCCTTGTTTACACCAACTGTTGCAGAGGTTAGATTACTATGCCTTGCTAACGAATAGAAAAGTAGTTAAAACATACGCATTAAAAAAATATAATACCTACACGTTTCGGCAAAGCAGCATTTGCATTGTAACACTGCTCTAGTTTCAGTACAATTCAGAATTAGTTCAACTATGCATGCAGTTTATTATGGAAACGAAACTCAAACTGATGATAGCTAACTTTGCTCAGGTCGCAGGTCGTGAAAAAGTTCAACATTTTGAATCTACCAACACGAAAACGGTAAGGCATATCCAATCCAATCAACCTCAAAGTTGCAACATGTTATTTACTAATTGCACGTGCAATTCCGTGTTGTTATAAGTATCCAGAGACCTGCCGAGCGGTTGTTCTCTTGAGAAATCAAAACTACGATTCTGCAGCCTGCCATTTTTAAGAGCCATTAGACGACACTGTCGGCAACTGAAACGTTCGATTAATATAGCATTGCAGCTGTCCTTTGCGGACATATTAGTAGTGCGGGGAGGGGAGTACTTAACGTATCCTGAGTGCTGTGGGAATTGAAACTGGAATTCTTGCAAATAATTGAAAAAAATGAAATTGCATTTATGCAAATAAATTATTTTATTTCATTTCATTTTTAGGGTTCCGTAGTCAACTAGGAACCCTTATAGTTTCGCCATGTCTGTCCGTCTGTCTGTCTGTCCGCGGCTAAGCTCAGAGATCGTTAGTACTAGAAAGCTGTAATTTGGCATGAATATACATATCTGTCACGCCAACAAAGTGGTAAAATAAAAAATAAAAAAATAATTTTTTTTAGGGTACCTCCCATAGACGTGATTTTTTTTTCTCGACTAATCCTATAGTGTGGGGATCGTTGGATAGGTCTTTTAAAACCATTGCGGATTTGCTAACATGATTTTTCTATTCAGCGATCTATTTGCGAAATATTCAACTTTAAAGTGAAAATTTTCATTAAAATCGAGCGTCCCCCCCCCTTCTAAAATCTAAACTGTTAGGTGGAAAAATTTGAAAAAATTCAGAATGGTAGTAAATATATCAAATTTACTAGGAAAATTATAGCGGCTAAGATTGCTTGGAAATTATTTGTAGTTTAAGAGTAAATAGTAGCCTAAGGTATAAAACATACCTAAACTTGGATGATTCCGTACATATACGAAATCCTTAGAAAAATATTACTTGATTTTTTTGTAATGGCTACGGAACCCTACCTTGTGCGTGTCCGACACGTTCTTGGCCGGTTTTTTTCATTTCATTTCATTTTTTTCATTTCATTTCATTTTTTTCATTTCATTTATTTTCATTTCATTTCGTTTCATTTGATTGTTGACAACTCGCCAACTTTGTTACAATTCAGGTAACATGTTTCAAAATACTATTACTGACTTCTAAAAGTACCTACGTATATGTACATCCGTGGAAAAAAATCCAGAACTAATTGAGAGCTAAATCATAAGCAAAAGCAGTTTTGCATAAAAATTTGCCAATTAAGTACATAGGGTTTTCATGCAGTAATTTATTTTAATGTATGCAAATAAACAAATAGTTTTTAAGCTACGTCACTGGGTCCCCGCGTAAGGGAAATATATATGTGAAACCCAGACCGCACGCTCTATTAACGGATATGGAGAAAACCGTGTTTGGCTGAGAAGAAAATTATCCTTAGCGACATGAGCTAACATCATTGGAGGCAGCGCAATTGTACGCAGGGCGGCAATAATCCGGGCCTTGGGTGAGCAAACGACACGGCCTGCTTTGGCCTTGCTTACGTTTAATCTTGTTTACGATACAAATCCCGACAAGAAAGTAGAAAAGCGACCCTGAATATAAACTTGTCTCGAGATCAATCTCGTAATCCGAACGCATGAGTCTAGGGTTTAACCGTAGCTTGCGACTGGCTTATAGCGGAATCTTGCCATCGCGATTCGCGTGCTTGCGTTTAACAAAATGTCCGCATTGTATTCTACCCACTGTGCATATATACAGGGTTATTGGTAAGTTGACCTATTCCCGTTAAGGGGTTATGGAGGAGGTCATTTGCAATCGGCCAAGTCGAGCGCAAAGCAAACACTGCCGTACCATCCTTTACTGCAACCATTTTGCCGCATTTTCAGGCCCCTATTTGAGAACCTCTGGATAAGAGCTAAACGCAGAAATTTCGTCATCCAAGTAAGCTATAATCACATACTTAAAATCCAAACTTTCAAGTCTGTAGGTCATTTAGTTCCGAAGTTAAGCGAAAGCAAAGTTTCGCATTTATGACACTCACTCACTCACTGACTCATGATCATCAGAATAGAACTAGTACTTCCCATAAACTCAAGAGCTGAAATTTGGTACAGAGTTAGGGTTTAATGGCCACATAAAGGGAAAACTATAAAAACCAGGATAATCGAAAATCTGGAGTACCTGGTGACCCTGATTAGAAAACACAAGAGTCTAACCAAACTATTAGAGATCGACATACCGCCTTTACAAAAAATATTCAACTTGGTGGGCCGCTTCATTTGATGTCAAAAATCGAAGGTCTGAAGTATCTGATGAAGAACCCTCAGCTGGTCTCAGCTGTATTAGATATATGGTAATGCCCCCTTCTACTATTGGTACATAAAAAAATCGACTGTCATTGCAAAAATCCAGCGTAGTGAGAAACATCTTCTAATTTAATCTAGCCTATAGCGTCCCACTGCTGGGCGAATGCCTCCCCTTCTGCTTTTAATAAGCATATAAATAAAATTAAAGGAAAACTCTAGATAAGACTAGACCAGCGTAGTGGGACACATCTTCTAATTTAATCTAGCCTATAGCGTAAAAGCTCAAGCTTCAGCGATCACCGAATACAACCGGCTTAGTCGTAAATACCGCGCCGATCTTTCAGAAATTAAACCGTCTAAACCGTCTAAAAGAAGAATAAATAATGAACGCGAATGGGCAATACGATAAACTGTTGCTACTGTACAAGAATCAGAACCGGAAAAAAAGAAAAGAAAGATTTGTAATAATAAAAAAACTACTCCTAAAAAGAAAAAAAATGTGTCAAATAAGAAAATCTAATAAAATAAATCAATATGCCCACGTTTCTACAAAAAGAAGTGAAATCCCACCAAAAACATTCTGTAAAAAACTAGCCAAGTCTCGATGGAGCTGCTTGTTTATCTCTAAAAAGTAATGAAATCTAGACAAAGTCGTGCCAAGTCTAAGGTTCCTTACTGCGATTTCTTTATTATTATAGTTAATGTTGTGTGACTTGGCCGTTGAAGGGTACACAAGGGTACAAAACCAGGTGCTCCATGACACCATTGCACCAATTTGTCGCCAGAACCGCTACCCATTGACGATGGAAAATTGCCACTTGGAAAACGTTGATTCAATAACCAGTCAATTGTAGGCTTGATAAAGCTGCGTATTTCAATAATACTTATGTATAGGCGAGCCTGAAGCAAACAGTATAAAAAATTATTTCCAGTACAGACGGACTTCTAATCATTGATTCCCGAGCGAACCGAGGGAATTCAGATGGAGTCCTGAGATTAGTGAAGAATTTAAGCGCGCCCAAGGCAAAATCAGTTTTATCCCACTACTACCCGGCTACTAGAAAAATACTCGAAATAGACCCAGAAGCACGGATTCCGACACAGATTTTGCGCCTTTCGCAGTTTTCCATTTGTCGAAATCGTCGTAAGCTTTTAAGTATTTTTCCTTCGACTTCTCTAGAATTAGATTATTAACAATGCCTAAGGCCGGCTTGCGCGGACCTGAGTTAGCTACTTAACTCCGAGTTAACTGCTGACCTAGGATTAACAAGTGTTAAAATGAATAGAACTGTCATTCTTAACCCAGAGTTACCGGTTCTATCCATCCATCCATCCACCCATCCATCGATCCATCGATCCATCGATCCATCCATCCATCCATCCATCCATCCATCCATCCATCGATCCATCGATCCATCCATCCATCCATCCATCAATCCATCGACCCATCGATCTATCGATCCATCGATCCATCGATCCATCGATCCATCGATCCATCGATCCATCGATCCATCCCCATCCATCCATCCATCCATCCATCCATCCATCCATCCATCCATCCATCCATCCATCCATCCATCCATCCATCCATCCATCCATCCATCCATCCATCCATCCATCCATCGATCCAATCCAATCCAATCCAATCCAATCAATAACGACCATGAAACGAACAATAACAACTATGAAAAGTGAGAATCGGGCGGGTTATAATGAAATTCAGTACAACATTACTGCCCGGCGAAAGCCAAGGGCTCTATAATGATTTACTTTGAGAAAGGTTTGCGTGATATATACGAGGGGCGTTCAATATAAAGTGAGAATGAGATGCAAACTCTTTTTATATTACGAACGTAAATACTGGCCGGTAAAGCTAATCTATCTAGCTGATTGCTATGAAAAAAAAAACTAACTGTCTTTTGTTTAAAAAAATATACGGTAATTTCTTTGCAATGCTATTGAGTACGTTAGCGAAAATGGAGAAAATTGAACTGCGCGCCGTTATCAAATACTTGTATTTGAAAAATTTTTCTACGGACCAAGTCAATTTGGATTTGCGGGACACTTTAGGGTCTAATGCTCCTCCGTATTCGACAGTCGCACGTTTGTGCGCCGAATTTAGACGTGGAAGAACATCGACAATGGACGACCCCCGCTCCGGACGCCCTACTACAGCAGTAACTGAAGAGATTGTGAAAAAAGTCGAAAACTCAGTTTTGGCGGATCGTCGTGTCACAGTTCGTTTTATTGCTGAAAATGTAAAGATTTCAACGGGGAGCGTGCATAATATTTTACATGAACGCTTGGGTATGAAAAAGGTATCTGCGCGTTGGGTACCAAGAATGCTTACTGACACGCAAAAACAAACTAGACTAGAGATTTGTCAAGAAGCTTTGAACCTGATGCAGCAAGACCGGGAACTTTTTTTGGCGCGATTTATAACAATGGACGAAACATGGCTCCATCATTACGACCCTGAAACGAAACAGCAGTCTATGACATGGAAAAGGCCATCATCTCCAACTCCGAAGAAATTCAAGGTGAGCCCATCTGCCGGTAAGGTCATGGGCTCTGTTTTTTGGGATGGTAAAGGGGTATTAATGATTGAGTATCTCCAGCATGGAGCCACTATTACGGGCACTTTATACGCCAAACAAATAGCAACATTGCGCAATGAGATCCGCGAAAAACGGCGAGGTAAACTCTAGAAAGTTGTGCTGTTCCACCAGGACAATGCCCCGGCACACAAGTCCGCCGTTGCAATGGCTGCAATTCGTGATGCTGGGTTCGATATCCTTAAGCATCCTCCGTATTCACCAGATCTCGCTCCCAGTGATTTCTACCTATTTCCGAGATTGAAACAATACCTGAGACGCCAGAAATTTGAAGACGACGACGCGGTAGTCGCTGCAGTACAAGATTTTTTAAGTACTCAAGATGAGACCTTTTTTAAAAATGGAATTTTAAGTTTAGGAAAAAGATATACTAAGTGTATTATGCTAAAAGGTCACTATGTCGAAAAATAAAATGACATTTAGTAAAAGTTGTTTATAACATACTCATTCTCACTTTTTATTGAACGCCCCTAGTAATAAGGCATTGTCGAGCAGGTAGTGTGAAAAATATCTAAATATCTAATATCTACTGGTTATTGAATCAACGTTTTCCAAGTGGCAATTTTCCATCGTCAATGAGTAGAGGTTCTGGCGACAGATTGGTGCAATGGTGTCATGGAGCACCTGGTTTTGTACCCTTGTGTACCCTTCAACGGCCAAGACACACAACATTAACTATAATAATAAAGAAATCGCAGTAAGGAACCTTAGACTTGGCACGACTTTGTCTAGATTTCATTACTTTTTAGAGATAAACAAGCAGCTCCATCGAGACTTGGCTTGTTTTTTACAGAATGTTTTTGGTGGGATCATTCTTGTCCCATAATGCCCTATGCAAAAGTGAACCATTTCCGAGATAATTGAAATTTAGATTTTTTGCAAAAAAAGTCAGAAACGCATCTTCAAAAAGTAATTTAAAAAAAAATTAGCCATTTAAGTCAACTTTTTTTAATTGCTTATGTACAAGATAAAATAGCTGTTCTTATGCATTATTAAAAGTTATATAATTATCTGTATACGTTAAAGAATGCAAGACCAAAAACTAAAAAAAAATATGAAGTTTTTATCAGGTTGTTCAACATTAATGGAACAAAAACAGAAAATTTTACTGATACGTTTGGGGTGTACATAAAACATTTACATATTTCTAGCTTTCTAACGAGCTATTAATACTATGTTAATGGTTGCTAGAAAAAAAATATCACAAAAGACGTAGGAAGAAAACTACGTCCGAACATTTCTTAAAATTAACTCATTAAATCTATTAATAATAACTGTTATTTTAAATACAATTAACAATAATAACTAATAAATAAATATTACGGGACAATCTTACACAAATCGACCTAGTCCCAAACTAAGCAAAGCTTGTACTATGGGTACTAGACGACGATAAACATACTTATATAGATAAATAAATACTTAAATACATAGAAAACATCCATAACATAGGAACAAATATTCGTGCTCATCACACAAATAAACGCCCTTACCGGGATTCAAACCCAGGACCTCTTGCTTCGTAGGCAGGGTCACTACCAACTAAGCTAAAGCGGTTGTCAAACTAATATAAAATAACAAATTGAAACAAAAACACAGTTAAATTTGAAATCCTACGATGTTTCTATTTTGTTTACATTTGATACCCATTCATAAATGTTCCTTATTTCCTGCAGTGGCCGACTACGAACTTTGTTAGCACTTCCATTTTCTAATTATAAAAAATAAAGTACCTATTTTAAAACGGAACTCCTTACTTTGATAATCTTATAAAAAAATAATTAACTGTGTATGTTGCATAATTATTATGATCCCAGACATAGTAATCTACTTAGTACGATGTTGTGCATTAAGGAAAAGAAATTGCCGCCGATTTTCAACCGACGAAAACAAAAGGAGGAGGTTCTCAATTCGACGTGTATATATATATATTTTTTTTATGTATGATCACGCATAACTTTTTACAGAGTAGTCCGATTTTGATGATTCTTTTTTTATTGGAAAGCGTATTCCCCGAGGGTGGTCCCATTTAAATTTGGAAACAATATTCCTACCCTAAGGGTAGAAAAACAGGGGATGATTGATTGTTCAGTTACTGATTGTACTATATGACCACGCATAACTTATTACAGAGTAGTCGGATTTTGATGATTCTTTTTTTATTGGAAAGCGTATACCCCAAGGGTGGCCCCATTTAAATTTGGAAATAATATTCCTACCCTAAGGGTAGGAAAACAGGGGATGATTGACTAACTTTTTACAGAGTAGTCTGATTTTCATAATTGGCTAAGTAAAGTTTTTTTAAGAGGTGCTAATTATATTTTTTTTCGACAGTCGGCGTTCTGAAGATCGAGAAACTGCAGCTGTTTTATTTTTATCTCCTATTGTTTACTGGAAATATTTTTTTAAGTGTTCGAGTTGACATTTGTGAGATTTAATGGCTGACAAGCCGTTCCTGCTAAGTACTTAGTAGAAACCAAAGAAACAGAAAAAAAACGAAGTCATCTGTCACTTTTGTCCATGTCAAACCGTTTGCGTTTCGTTTGCTTTGCGTTTTGGTGTGATTTTTGGACTTTTTTTAACGACCTCCACATAAAATCCGGATTTTCAATTTTACCGCATTTCTCCACGAATTATGCACGATAATTAAATCACGATTGAATATTTTCGATCATTATTTTGGAACTGCTTTTTGGACAATGCAAAGTAAACGAAACGCAAACGGTTAGATTTCATTTGACATTGACAATTGACTTCGTTTTTTTTTCTATTTCTACTAAGTACTGAGCATGAACCGCTTGTCAGCCATTAAATCTCACAATTGTCATCTCGAACACTTAAAAAAATATTTCCAGTGAACAATAGGAGATAAAAATAAAACAGCTGCAGTTTCTCGGTCTAGATGACGACTACTTTCGAAAAAAAATATATTTAGCACCTTTTCAAAAAACTTTACTTAGCCAATTCTTTTTTATTGGATAGCTAGGGTATACCTTGAAGTTGGTATTATAAATTTGGAAAAAAAGTATAAAATAAAAACTTTTTAACAAAAAATTAAACCGCCGAAAAAACTGAAAAGCAAAAATAATACCTTTTTTGTTTGACCTTAATCTAGGTACCAGTTTGAAGTCGGTGCCTCAGCACGAGCCAGGAGGAGTGATAGAAGCCAATCAGGTAGACGATTATAGGTCCACTCCTCCTGGCTAAGTGCTGAGGCACCGACTTCAAACTGGTACCTAGATTAAGGTCAAACAAAAAAGCTATTATTTTTTGCTTTTCAGTTTTTTCGGCGGTTTATTTTTTTGTTGAAAAGTTTTTTTAAATACACAATTTTTTTTAATAAGATTATCAAAGTAAGGAGTTCCGTTTTCAAATAGGTACTTTGTTTTTTATAATTTGAATATGGAAGTGCTTACAAATTTATTAGTCCGCCACTGCAGCAAATAAGGAACATTTATGAATGGGTATTGGGTAAATAAAATAAAAACATCGTAGAATTTAACACTTAATTGTTTTTTTAGTTTAAATTTGTTACTTTTACATTAAGCCATTGTTGTTGTTAGTTTTAAGTTATGTTCGGACGTGATTTTCTTCCTACGTTCTTTGTGGTAATTTTTCTCGAGCAACCATTTACAAAAATTATAATATTATTAGCTTGTTAGAAAGCTAGAAATACATACATGTTTGACATACAATCTGCACGCCAAAGTATTAGCAAAATTTTCTGTTTTTGTGTCATTTATGTAGAACCTGAAAAAAAAAACTTTTTTTTTTTACTTTTTGGTTTTGCATTCTTCAATGAGTACATATAATGCTACTTTTAATATTGCATAAGAAGATCAATTTGATTTTGTTCTTAAGCAAATAAAAAAAGTTAATTTAAATTGAAATTTTTGTTTTAAAATACTTAAATATTTGAAGATGCATTTCTGTGCCTAATTTATTCATACCTACTAACGCTGTTACTGATTTGGGAGCAGGACTCAACAGATAATTCACGACTAAACCCAACATCCCGAGTACGTAGTTGCCAGTACTGGAGTGGACGAGTTTAGTCTGCGTTGTTGAAAAGCTCAGACGTAAATCGTTCGAGATGAAAAGAGCGAGTCAAAGGGCCCTCCTGTTTACACAGACTAGCTCCGTACGGTGTGGGGCCACCACCTATCGCAATCGACGACGGATCAATGATTGTTGGCTTTTTGCCCTCAGTATCGTCAGTTTGTTTGTACATAATATTTACGACGTATGTACCTACATGTTGTAATGCAAAGATAGACATTACAAATCTGTCGTAAATGATAAAGCACACAGACTTCTGTTTTGTTTATGGCCCGCTTCATTCTGTTAATGAAAATCATTTGTAATCGCCTTTTACCGTCTTTCCGTTCGTTGACCCTCCCTTCCTACCGGGGGGGCCGGATGGAAATGAGTCATCTGCATTTTCTTTATAGCAACTGAGTATTTCGACGCCTCCTAAATCCTAATGTAAGCTCTTTAGAAACATTCAGGGCAATCAAATGATTACGTTAAGTTTACGTATTAATAGTGTTTAAAATTGAGATTATCTGTTTTAATTTTATCTTCTGCGATGACGATTTGGGGTTACATAAAATTGATTAAAGTTTTATCAGAATCCTAAACACTTTAACTGAATCGTGCTAATGCCTTGATACTATTAAGGAAGGTTATTTCAAACCGCTTAGAGCAAGTGTAATGCGAATGTATCGTTAGTAAAGCAGCAGCGTGAGCCGGTAGCAGCCTAGCAGCCCAACTAAGTAGTGAAATGTCACAGAGGGCATTAAGAAGCTTCCTTCCCGCCGGGCGCCGTCCATTAAATGACTGCTGAAGACCTTCCATTAACAATTAAGACAGACAAATATTGCCTAACCAGGTATCTTAACTTAAATCTAAATAGTTTCACGCTAGACGTAAATGATTGGAACTTGTGTTGTGGGAGGTTTTTCGTTTCATTACCACCATTAGAATGAAAATTCTACATAAATTCTACATAATAATATGTTGCATTTTTAAGCTAAGCTAAAACTTAAATACAAAAGATTAAATAATTTATTGAATCAGGCGTTACTTTGCGGAGGTCCATATTAATGAACTAAAACAATTACTTTGCTCACCCGCGACCTTACAATAGTTACGTTTATGCAAGAAATGTGCGTTCATGCAGTTCCTCCACCTCCACACTGTACGAACACACACAAATCACATAAGCCCAACCATCACCACCACCAAGCTACACTGACGCGTTTCGAACTCAACCAGAGCTCATCTTCAGAGTTACCACAACCGTATGCTATGCTACCAAATGTTAAACCAATTCATGTGTGTGTTTATGTGATTTGTGTGTGTTCGTACAGTGTGGAGGTGGAGGAACTGCATGAACGCACATTTCTTGCATAAACGTAACTATTGTAAGGTCGCGGGTGAGCAAAGTAATTGTTTTAGTTCATTTACAAAAGATTATTTTTGAATGATGATGATTTTTGAATATGAATCGAACCGAACCGATCCGAACCTAATTAACTAGTTAAGTATGAAGTATCTTTTTCTATTTATTTTTTTATTTTCTTCAACTTCATTTTTTTTTTTATTACTTTTACGGTCATCCCGTGAAACCATATATTTCAAACTAAATACAAACTGAAATACAGATGCACAGAAAAAAACCCCAGAAAAAAGACCAATGCTGGGAATCGAACCCAGGTCCTCAGCAGCAGCAGCAGGTCTCGGTAGAGGGCATAACATAGATGCGCTTTATCACTGCCTAAATGTGATTATAACAGACTGAAGTGTACGATGTATGGGAAAGATTCGTCGCTAACTTCTAGACCAGTGATGGTGTAGGGGTAAGCACGCAGCACGGAACGCTGAGGACCTGGGTTCGATTCCCAGCATTGGTCTTTTTTCTGGGGTTTTTTTCTGTGCATCTGTATTTCAGTTTGTATTTAGTTTGAAATACCTAATTAACTAATTAAGATAGAGTACCTATGTATAAAAAGCAGAGCGGGGATGTCCAGATCCGATTTATCATATTAGTTTAAATTCACATTGCAGTAGATATAACATTACAACGGAGACGGAGGTCGTGTGTTTGAATAGAAACGTTCCGCTTCTTTGGAAATGCATCCTAATATGTTCTGAATTGATTTCAAACTGGCGTACAGACAGATGCAAGTTTTGTAAACCGAAAGCTCTCTCCGATCGAATAAAACGGTCACAACGCGGTTCTCAATTTCAGCAGTTAAGCGGACTTCGTGCCGTGCATTGCAATTACTATCGTACGAACTTAAAGTAATTGCTTCAGCCATCAGTAGGTTCTCCTAAAGCAGTTTGATTCTGGCGTCGTTTAGGGTCACAAGTTGGCTAAGAAGTTTGGATTTAGCGGTTTTGACGAAGATAGTCCAACCCTCCTCGCTTCGATTGTTGTCGCACCAACTTCAGCTCAACGTCCACTTTGCGATGTGACATTTCTCATTAGCACAACTCGTTGTGATCAAATAAGTAAGGAATCACGAAGAATCAAGTACGAATTTTGCCTGGCAACCTTTTCGCTCTTATCAATTTGCGGTGTACTCGTTTTAAGAAGTGCGACGACACGAATTGTGTTTTGGTTATAATTAAAAAGGTTCAACTCGATGTTCTCGTAAGTACTTGATCAGTGAGCGTTTTCTAACATTTATAACAATAAGTAAAATATGCTGTGTGCACGGTGTACAGTCAAGTGTAAAAATATGGGTGCATACAACTTGCTCAGAAATATGTCCCATAGCTCTTATGTCGTCGAATTAAGGTATCGGTTCGTAATTATGGGAGGATTAAATCGATACATATTTTTGCACTTGACCGTACACAACATTGTTTGTTTTTTTTTTTTTTACACGCTTTATATTAGCTTCACCTGTATGTATGTTTGTAACCGACTCCTTAGGGCGCAATTTTGACCCACTTCCCGTTTTCCGATTGAGCTGAAATTTTGCACATATGTGTAAATTGGATGACAATGCAATATTATTGTAACATGGAGCTGATCTGATGATGGAGCTGGATGGTGGCCATAGGAACTATGTAATAAAACAACACAATCCCGTCGAGTTTGGGCTCGTTTGATTCGTCTTGACGAGCACTTTGATCCCAGATGGTAACCAGGGTCTGATGATGGAGCTGGAAGATGGCCAAAGGCACTCCACAATAAAACGACACAACCCCATCGAGTTTGGGCTCGTTTGATTCGTCTTGACGAGCACTTTGATCCCATATGGTAACCAGGGTCTGATGATGGAGCTGGAAGATGGCCAAAGGCACTCCACAATAAAACGACACAACCCCATCGAGTTTGGGCTCGTTTGATTCGTCTTGACGAGCACTTTGATCCCATATGGTAACCAGGGTCTGATGATGGAGCTGGATGATGGCCAAAGGCACTCCACAATAAAACGAAACAACCCCATCGAGTTTGGGCTCGTTTGATTCGTTTCGACGAGCACTTTGATCCCATATGGTAACCAGGGTCTGATGATGGAGCTGGAAGATGGCCAAAGGCACTCCACAATATAACGACACAACCCCATCGAGTTTGGGCTCGTTTGATTCGTCTTGACGAGCACTTTTATCCCATATGGTAACCAGGGTCTGATGATGGAGCTGGAAGATGGCCAAAGGCACTCCACAATAAAACGACACAACCCCATCGAGTTTGGGCTCGTTTGATTCGTTTCGACGAGTACTTTGGTCCTAGATGGTAACAAGGGTCTGATGATGGAGCTGGAAGGGGGGTAGGTGGCGGGGTGGTGGGGGAATGGGGTATGTGGGGTTAGGGGGTCGGGGGTTTAGAGGGTTGGGGGTAAGGGTGTGGCGGTTGGGGTTAGGGGATGGGGGGGGTGTTGGGGGTTCGGGGGTAAGTGATTTTGGGGGGTTGTGGGAAATGGGGAGGGGGTAAGAGGCCTAGATGGTAACAAGGGTTTGATGATGGAGCTGGAAGGGGGGGGGGGCAGGTGGCGGGGAGGGCTTGGGTGGTGGGGGTCGGGGTTGGGGGTCTGTAAAATGAGAAGGGGGATTAGGGGATTGGGGTTTGGGGTTGGAGGGGGGGGGGTTGGGGAAATGGGATGGGGGATGTTGGGGGGTTGGGTTTAGGGGGTTGGGGGGTTGTAGGTGAGGGGGGTAGAGTTAGAAAGAAAGAGGTTTACGTTTAGTAGTGTAGAGCAGTGCGCGCGCACCAAAGACCAAGTATAAGATGGACTGATTCTATTTAAGACGAGCAAAAACCGTTTTCTCTTTTTAGCACATGGAAACTCTCACTGTGAAAAAATGCAACTAAAAAATTATTATTTATTTTAAAAATATTTAGAATTGTTTACAAGTTTTGATCTGGATATAACAATATAATAATTGCTTATAAAGATTTTTTACTGTACCTACTATAAGAATAGTGAATTGAAATTTATTAAAATTTATTTTTTATTTTTTAAAGCGTGTTTTTTAGTTTTTTTTAATTTTTTGCTCATTATAATGGCATTACAAGGAACGATTATTTACTTGTCCAGTATGACGCACTTTCCTACGACTGACCTTAGATAATTTTCTTGTATAGCGTGACGTAAACGTAACGTAACTTGATCGTACGATATTTATATCGTTGTTTAAGTATGCGTATAATTGCTCACGCGTTTAAATTGCTTTCCTGTAGCAATCTTTCCAAAATATAATTACAAAATATCATAAATTGCCGTAGTGTTACCAAAAAAAACTTAGACGACCGATAAATATTGTTAGATTAGAAATATAAAACAGACAATCAAGTTCACCTTTCGTCTGTCAATCTAAGACTACGGAAATGACAGACAAAGTAGGATGACCCGACCCGTTCATGTTATCACTTTTTGCTTAGTCTTAAACTGCCAAACGTTATCAAAAATATCAAAAAGTAAATAATACTAAATATAATTTACTCACCTAATACTTGATTAAATATTTTGTCAAAATTTACTTCATTCTTCTTCTCCATATATTTGTGCATAACACTCCGTACACTGGAAAGAAAAGAGAAATTATACAGGTTGTTATCTATTAAATAATAGCTAAGAATGTGGTCGACTACAAAATAAATAGATTTTTTAAACATATCTTTGTAGTTAACTGATCAAGTGATCATGCAAAAAATACAGTAAGCAGTATTAGCAGTATTAATATTAGCAGTATTATTATCATAAGACGCCAAATTTAAATCTACTTCAACGCTTTACACATTTCGTTCTTTACAGATCGATACCTCCTAAGTATACTGGTGTAACTGCATAATGGTGATTTTGCAGTACAGACCGTATTGTATCGAAATGATAAGGTCTTTACTGTAAAATCACCACTATGCAGTTACACCAGTATACTTAGGAGGTATCGAGATGGTGATGTCCTATTTTCGTGGTTCATGTAATATCATACTCGAAAAATCAATATTTTAGGTACCTAAATGGATTCCATTTCCAAATCTCTACTATCAATAAAGCAGCACGCATTAGTAAAGCAATGTTGTGGTATAATTTGGATTGTAGTGTCATTGAGTCATTAACATCATTGTATAGTTTTGTTTTTATTTCGCGTGAGAACAAATCATTAAATAAAATACTAAAGCACGATTTTTAAGTGAAGATCTAAGTACAAGTAAGTATCAGTAACGTGGGATGAACATTTTCAAGTCAAGTCAAGTCAAGTCAAGTCAAAAATTCTTTATTCAATTTAGGCATCAATTGATGCTCCTATGAACGTCGAAGAATCTACCACCGGTTCGGAAAAAACCCTGTTGAGAAGAAACCGGCAAGAAACTCAACAAGGTATATTTTTTCAATCAGATCTACATTGTTATTAAATTACATACATCTAAAGTATTTAATACAATTAAATTTTTTAACACAGTAGATACGCTATTTGAGACTGGCAATTCGCTAGGCAATTCGGAGCTAGGCGTGAATTAAACACATCTTTAGATGCAAAACCTCACAGTAATGTATATAACCTTTGCTACGCTTGTCATCACTGGCATAATGTGAAAAAAAATTAAGCATCCCGGCGGGAATCGAGTTGTTACCGGGCCACGCTACTGGTAAGTAGATAATCGAAAGGTAAGTACAACAAAAAAAAGAACGACGAATTTTTATTTCAACATGTTAAGATAATAATGCATAAACATAGAAGGGTTGTTTACGACCTTTATAAGTCGAAATTAAATGGAACTTTGTAAACGTCCCTTCTATGCCCGAAAGTATTACGTTTCGTGTGTTTTATCGTGATCCAATAATCATAAAGGGGATAAAATAACGGTTCCGATGAGTCCTTCGGATACTGTCCCATTTACCCAGATATTATGGCTCCATCATTGTATGTAAAACTACGATTAGATCTCAGAGTAGAAAGAAAATGAAATGAAATGTTTAAGATAGAATTCACTGATTAGATTCGGTATACTTTTGTAGGTGCATTCGATCAATACGAGTAGGTAAGTCTAGTGTAAATAGTTCTTCAGTTGGCGCTCAACATGGGGCTGGCGCAAAATATTGCAGATTATCACATAAGACTAAAATGAACTTAAGATTAAGATACTGTGAAATTTTAAAGATATTGTTAGCAAAGGTCTAATCTAGTTAACATATATCGACGGTTCTCTGACTCAACCTCGTATATAAAGTTTTACAAAGTTGAAAACACCACTTTAAGTCGTGTGTCTAAAGTGGTTATTCCAATTTAGTAAAATTTCATATATGAGGTTGAGTCAGAGAACCGTCGCTATGCCTATTATCCTTAATAGATAATATTATGTATTTTAAGTTATGAATCTTAAGCATTATTTTTACATAGGTAGCTTCTATGATATTTCACTCAGACGAATACATCCGTCCTTTACACATAACAATGCGGCGTTAATAAAATGCAATATCCTAAAGGTAAAGTAGTATTTCTCTCAATAGTAACCGATCATTTTAAATAATAACTTTAAGAAAAAAAAAATTTAAAACGTACACGTCATCATCCCAGCCTAATATACGTCCGATTGCAGGGCACAGGCCTCCTCTCAAACTAAGAGGGATTGAGCCATAGTTCCCACGCGGGCCCAGTGCGGATTGGGAACTTCACACACACCATTGAATTTTTTCTCAGGTGGTGCAAGTTTCCTCATGATGTTTTTCTTCACAGTAAAGCTTATGGTAAATTTCAAATGTAATTTCGCACATAAATTCCGAAAAGCTTACGAGGTGCGAGCCCGGGCTCGAACCCACGACCCTCTGCTTCAGAGGACGTAGGTCAAGTTACTAGGCCACCACGGCTTTTTTACGTACACATACCTACATATACCAATCTTTAAGTCAATCAAACCTGCTGAGACCGTACCTATTGTCTAACGCGCGGACGCTCAGGTTATTTTTTTGTATACAGTATAGGCTTGCGTTTGACCACAATCACGCGTGATGGAAAGCGAAGATGAGGCCTACGATGGAGCATGCTTGCCTACTAAATGCTCATTCATCCTAGACTTGATTTAGGGGAATAAGCCGAAAGAAGGCAGTTGAGCGAAGTGTTGCGCGCGCCTCAAAGCAGTGCAAACCGTACCACCGCAACAGCGTAACAAATACGGCGCAATAATAGCCGGTACGCGTGCGCTGCATAACTACTCAGACCCTTCCTCCAGAATGGCTACTATATAAGCAACAGGCCAGAACACGACGGTCGACGAGTCGCTTGGCGGCCTGGCTCAACCTATAGAGTGGGGTGACCAACCGCGGCGAAGCCTGCCACTGGAGTTGTATCGCTTGTTTATTAACTGTGGCATATTTGCTGGCCTATGTATAACTAAGTTTTTCTTTAAGTTCACTCATTATGTTGTGCCGTTTTCACCCAAACATTAAACGTTTAGCACCACCCAGGGGTCACGTGTAGGGAATCGAGGGTAAACCTACGGACGCAAGTGATTTCGACCCCCTTGATTGGCATTCACCACCTTTTTGTACCTTCGTTTCTATGCCAAGTAAGTGACAAAAAGAAGTGATGTAAACGAATGCTATTCCTTTTTTGTTAAGACTACATATTTAGTTACAATACAAGTGAAGCTGATAAACGGATGTTAGATAATAATAAAGATCAACTTCGATCATGATCGATGGTAACAAGCAAAATTAACTGCAACTTTCCTAAAATTGAGATCACCGACGGTTTAAAACATCGTGTGGAACACAACAGCGAGGCAAATAAATTTATTGGTGTGTGTGAAATTTTTGATGCGTCCTGGACAGGGCCCGTATGAGAAATATGGAAAAATCTGTTGTATGTTGAAACACAGATCCATGGTAATTTTGAAATACATAGAATGCAATTTTATTTTTACATTTACCGTATACCGAGGGTTAAACTCTCTCATTGGTAGAAACCAGTGTACAGCAGTAGCACGAACGAATTAATATAGACTAGACGAAAGAGATAGATTAATGGAAAAATACAATCCAATGTTAGAAGTTAGAACGTAAAGCGACAAAAGTACCGCTAACAACAAGCACGTATGCAATATCAAATTGGTTTTGGAAGTAAAAACGCCTATGATTGGTGGTTTTGAGAGCTAGCTAGTACCGGGTAAAACCAATGAAATTGCCAATAAAGTAGTTACCTAAGTTATTTCTGGTAACCACACACAGCATTGTTTTCAAATAACGAAGTTATTTGCGACGGAGCTGCACAGTAAATTTGTTTGCGTAAGCGAAGTTTTGCTACTAAATCAATACTAAACTAACATTTCAGTATTCAAGGTAAAACTATAGGTTCCAACCTGGTAAAGAGTAGTACACACACATAATAATACATAGGTCTATTCATTCTTACAACCGAAAGTAGACATGATGATAACCGGTCGGTCGCAATTTATAGGATCAAACTTATTGGTATGAACTAATGGTGGCTAGCCTTATCATTCTCCAGACTCTAGCTTGTCGGCCCGAGCCTCTTGCATTAGAAGAAGGGAAACCCCACAGCCATGACCACGAACACCAATAACCAGCCGGCCAACCAGACCAGACCAACAAACCAAAACCAAGTGCGACCAAGTGCGCGACGTTCATAATGGCTTTATAGTTAGGGAATCTAGTCGCTCCAGCCAGTGGTCGTGATCGTGGCGTGGCCATCTAGCGCGCGAGGTGCCTGATAGGTTAGTTAGTGGAGGAGCAAGGTAAAAGGTACACTTAGTTCAGTACTTAAGATTTTCTATGTAGGTAGTAGGTACTGCTTTCTCAGGTAAAGTTTTATATGGATACCCATTTGCGTTATCCATTCCTTGTTTACTGCCCTAGCTAGTAAGATGAGGGGCTCGTAGCTTAACGTTACAGCAATGAATCACACACAGTAGTAACTGCCACCAAGCTGGCGTGACTGTAAATGAATACTAACATGCGATCATAAATCTGTGCTTCTAATAAGTGCGTGTTGCGAAAATAGTGGTGTGGTATTTTGAAGCACATGACATGACCTAGGTACATGACCTTAACTATCGTTTGCCTAAATTAATTACATGAATTATTAAGTTATATTTCGACGAAATTCAGTTTCCGAGAATTTTGGTTAACAATTGTTTTCGCGTAAATTATTGCGGTGTAACTATCATCATTTCAACCGAAGAACGTCCACTGCTGAACATAGACCTCCAATGTTCGCCAAACAGACCGGTCGACGGTCCTGTGTCATTCGCATCCAAAGCGTTCCCGCAACCTTAACCAGGTCATCGCTGTATCTTTTTGGAGGCCTACCTACACTATAGGGCTAAATTTCAAACGCGGGCAGTATTGGCAGGTTTTTTTCAGGATGTTTTCCTTCACCTAATAACTTCTGGTAGCCGAATTCTACTGTCTAGTGTCTACCATTTGGCTCAACTGAGTTGAGATTTTAGTCCAGGGCCATACGTTATGGCCCATACCACCCTCGCAAAAACGCATGAATCACGATCAAAGATGAACACACTATCGTGTCTCCAGGGATAAACATTACAGACAGATCAAAACTTTAAAATATCAATTGAAATCCCATCTATTAGATCATTTTTTTATTTGTGTTTTTTAAGTGTCACTGACATATATTTTTTATTATGACATACATGTAAATTCGGCAACTACACATAAACATCTGTTGAGCTACATTTCGTGGTCTTAAATCGTGGTGGTGGTGGATGTATTCTTGGCGTGGCAATACGAGTTATGCGATAGAAAGAAAAACAAGTTAAGTATGAAGTATCTTTTTCTATTTATTTTTTTATTTTCTTCAACTTCATTTTTTATTACTTTTACGGTCATCCCGTGAAACCATATATTTCAAACTAAATACAAACTGAAATATAGATGCACAGAAAAAACCCCAGAAAAAAGACCAATGCTGGGAATCGAACCCAGGTCCTCAGCGTTCCGTGCTGCGTTCTTACCCCTACACCATCACTGGTCTAGAAGTTAGCGACGAATCTTTCCCATACATCGTACACTTCAGTCTGTTATAATCACATTAGGCAGTGATAAAGCGCATCTATGTTAATGCCCTCTACCGAGAGACTTCAACACTCCTTCGGAGCTACCCGCTCACCTGGACCAAGAGATGGCGCTACTAGGCCAACTTTTACAAGTTAAGTATGAAGTATCTTTTTCTATTTATTTTTTTAGCAGACTGAAGTGTACGATGTATGGGAAAGATTCGTCGCTAACTTCTAGACCAGTGATGGTGTAGGGGTAAGCACGCAGCACGGAACGCTGAGGACCTGTGTTCGATTCCCAGCATTGGTCTTTTTTCTGGGGTTTTTTCTGTGCATCTATATTTCAGTTTGTATTTAGTTTGAAATATATGGTTTCACGGGATGACCGTAAAAGTAATAAAAAATAAAGTTGAAGAAAATAAAAAAAAAAATAGAAAAAGATACTTCATACTTAACTTGTAAAAGTTGGCCTAGTAGCGCCATCTCTTGGTCCAGGTGAGCGGGTAGCTCCGAAGGAGTGTTGAAGTCTCTCGGTAGAGGGCATTAACATAGATGCGCTTTATCACTGCCTAATGTGATTATAACAGACTGAAGTGTACGATGTATGGGAAAGATTCGTCGCTAACTTCTAGACCAGTGATGGTGTAGGGGTAAGCACGTAGCACGGAACGCTGAGGACCTGGGTTCGATTCCCAGCATTGGTCTTTTTTCTGGGGTTTTTTCTGTGCATCTATATTTCAGTTTGTATTTAGTTTGAAATAGAAAGAAAAACATAAAGCAGGCACGATTCTTATGCCTAAACGTCGTTTTTGTAAGAGAGTGAAACTTCTGTATACTGCACTATTACTTAGTCTGGCCTCAATTGGAAAAATTCAGAGGGGGCGAGTTTTTGCTCGAATCGAAACAGTGTTTTTCTGCTGGAGAAGCCATACATCAAACCACTATAGGTAGATGATATACATCATGTCATCCATGATGACGCGTGCATTGGTTCTTATTGCAATGTCATTAATGTCTAACTTTGACAAATTTACGCATCTTCGTGAATGGCACTAGCTATAGGCTACCACAGCTTTGTTTATTATCCATAATTTACCTATGATATGCAAAAAAAATCATATTATTATAAACAAATTTTTTTCCTGCCAATTTGATTACCTATATGTAAATTGTTATCTAATGTTGTAAAACCAGCTTTATTATATTTGGACAGGGAATAAATTAAATTAAAAAATTAAATTAAATAAATAAATATTAGGGGACAATCTTACACAAATCGACCTAGTCCCAAACTAAGCAAAGCTTGTACTATGGGTACTAGACGATGATAAACATACTTATATAGATAAATAAATACTTAAATACATAGAAAACATCCATAACTCAGGAACAAATATTCGTGTTCATCACACAAATAAATGCCCTTACCGGGATTTGAACCCAGGACCTCTTGCTTCGTAGGCAGGGTCACTACCAACTAGGCCAGGGTTTTTCAACCTTTTGTTGTCAACGGCACACCAGTAAAGAATTCGGTATATTAGAGGCTTTGATTTATATGTAACGGACGTAGGGGTTGTATTGATACCCTTTAGGTTGGACTGCAATTAAGCATCGCGGCACACTTGAAAATGTACGCGGCACACCGGTTGAAAAACCCTGAACTAGGCTAAAGCGGTTGTTAATAAAAAAAACAGTCCCATCAAAAATCTGCATTTGGTGAATTAGTATTAGGGAAAACATTAGGTACTTTAATAAAATATCCAAGAATTGATTGATTGAAAAAGTTTGTCACCAAACTTCAGACAAAAGAGTATTATGCATTTGGTTTTATTTCATACCTATTTTATTATATTTTCAGTTTTTTTTAATTATTGTACTTTTTATATTTCCTACCTGGTAATCCCTTTCATCAAAATATTGCTTTCTCAGAATCATGTATGCTCCAATCTGCAGAATACCAGAAACCAAATTCAGATTCAGATCTATTTATTAATCATAATAAAGAAAAGATTAAAAATAGAATAGGTTTGATTGATCAATATCATATTGCCAATGGTAAACAATAACATTCCAATAAATCACCAGTTGTAGGAAATGAAAACTGACTGAATATTATTTTGGACAAAAAAGAGATAATAACAAAAAGAAACCCCACAAAATTATACCATGTATATCTTTACCTCATGCACACTGAGCCAGACACACAAAAAGAGTTTTAAATGTATGTAATATTCTTTACCCCTGGCCCTGGCTTCACTTGCATATTTATACTGGGTGGAATTCAACCTTAGACTCTCCTGAAAATGTTGTGTAATCTATCTATCAATGGTGATGATCAGAAAGTCCTATTAAAATAAAAAAATAAAGACATTAAAATATTATTTTTAATGATGATGACAACCCTAATGGATATCTATCTACATAATATTACATTTTAATATGACATCTGTCATTTTCCAATTTTGTACTCATGCTATGTTCAAAGGTTCCCCCATGTCGTATAATACATGCGGCAGCATGAGTTTGCGTATGCCAATGCACCTCCGATAGAGTAAATGTGATCCCAAACATTGTTTCTGTGGAGATTTTCAAAGGCAATCGTCACTTTTTGTCTCATTCCTTCAAGAGGGCCATGTCACCCTCTCTGTTTAAAATTGGTAGGACCACATGCCCTATAAGTGTATCACCATGGATTGCTGCCCATACATTAACCAACCAGCGGTATTGATGTCCCATGTAATGATAAGCAAAGGGATTTTCTTCGGCCAAACATGCTCGATTTGCCCATAGTACCGCAGCACTCTTTCTTATGGTCTAACAGTATGCTGGATAATGTTTCCTTCGCGTAGGTCATCCTGCGAAGTTTGTGGCACAATAGAACGATCGTGAGCAACAGGGTCAAGAGCACGTAATATGGTCCTATGCTCTGCTGGATACGGTGGAGGATATTTATTTCAGAACTGGCCCAGGACTTTATCATGCAAAAAAGGTAGGCAATAGCAGCTGTTTTCCGCAACTCAATGTATATGTGCACTTTGCTAAAAAGGTAACTATTCAAATGTGTGTCACATTATATCAGATAAAATTACTGGTAACACGGCAAAGGTGCTATTAAAGAGATATCCACCTATCTTTGTTTGCATGTTCCTTATGTACCAACCATATCCATATTATAATATTGATTGTTTGCTTAAAACAAGTTTCTACTACAATACAATTTTCTCTTGGATTTACCTATATTGCTGGTGTTTTATTGATATTGGGTGTAATTCAAATTGTGTGTTTGTTGTGTAAAATGATACGAGATTTCCTAGGAACCTAGAAATGTTTTAAGTGTCATTGTTTACAAGAGATTGCAACTATGTTATACATTTTAGTCACATTTTTTAAGCCACATTCTCTCTCATGAATGATAGCAGGACAATATGACAAATTCTTCATCAAATTAACAATCAGTTAAATACTATATATTTTAAAAAAGTTAATTTATTTCAGAAAAAAACTTACTATCTCAATAAATGTTATGGATAAAATGAAAACATAACTACTATGTAATGTATGGGTACTACTACAGTACCCATACATTATTATTTATTATGCCAAAATAAGAATAACATTAAGGTATTGTAACATAGATTAGTATCACTAAAATATGAGAAATATAAAATAATAATTTAACTAATGCCAAAAAACACAATTAACAGTTTATTTTACTGACTTGTCTTTTGGGGTCAATGACCTATATTTTTAAGGAGACTAAAAGGAATCATTGACTGACCTATATTTTTAAGGAGACTGAAAGGAATTTTTCCTCAAGTAAAATAGAAAATTTAATTGGGCTCAAAAATTTGGACAAGATAAGATCAGGTCTACATCAAACCAGTACTGACTCACACATGAGTTGACTCATGGTGAATGAACTGATTGGCTGTTACCTACTTTTAACACTCAGTTCAATAAAAAAAAGTGACCTTAATAATGGCATAAAATATTTGGCAACAAAGTTTATCAAGCCTTATTAGTTTATTGTTATTATACACTTTGCTGGAGGTTTTAAAATTTAAATGTAAAACAACATCAACATGATGAATGGTAATGCAAATAGTCAGGTATAATAAAAGCAAGAATTATGGAAGTTTTCTTTAATAGGGACAACTTTGAGTAATCCAATGACAAAGTCATGGTGTAACCTGAATCCATACACTAGGTCTGACTGTTCTTAGCTTGACTAAAAAAAAATAGTTAAGAGATGTATCATTGAATATTAAAAAGAAACCCTTCTACTATGAGGTACCATATCCTGAAATAATACTTTTATTACACTTGGCAACAAATTTTCAGAGTTGTTTTCAGAATTGGTTTCAAATATCCCAAACATTTTTTTTTGTAAACAATGATCCAGATGATAGTCATACAGCTACGACATGTAAACATACAACTGTGCCGTGCGCCCACCGTGTAGGGAGGAACTGAGCTATTACCTTGGATCTGGCAAAACAATTTTTTTGCTAGCTCGGGCTGCTGGAGTGCATTTAGACTTTTCCATAGCCATCAAATAGCTGACGTCGGCCAGTACTGCTTCGAGGTCCGCCATCTTGAGAGTGGATTTATCACCTTCACTCGACAAAAACTAAACAACACTTCACAACACAAACACTGCCCGAATTACTCAAGTCCCAGACGACAGTCATAACCTTCTACATATGACCACTGCACAGTCTTTCATTAGAACATTTGTTGATGAATGGTGACACATGCTGGTCATTTACATTTTTGTTATTTATTCAGTAGATTAAGACAATATACAACACTCTTCTGATGACACCTCAAATGTTCTCGCCAATTTGTGTTACACATTCGCAATATCTATGTCGATTTCTGATAGAAAATTAGAATCACGACAATTAATAAATTCGCCATCACCCGCCCGTCATCTCGCAACTGACACGCACGATACCATCATTACCATCGTAATCATTCGTCGATCGTCGGTCGTGTATTGTATCTCGCCCATCGTCCATTGAAATCAAATCATTCATTCGTTCAAGTTGCAATTTCATTCGGTCATTTTATTTAAACAGCGCACACACGACATGTAAGTATCAACACAATGAAGTACGTCTCAGCGTTTTTAACAGTGTGTTGACAGCAACACTCATTACTCAGCAGTAAAAAAAGTTAATGTCACTGTCAACTAGTTGTCAATGTCAATTCATTGTTTCGGATCGGAAGAATTCGATTTTCAGTTTCCATCGCGTCGAATGCGTAATGAAATCGTGATTAAGTATTTTTATTCCATTAGGGTATAAGAGCGTGACACGCGGTATTGGACCGGCATTCAATTATTGATGTGAGTTGAATGTTTTGAAACAAAGCTCCATTTTTATTAGTAGTTATTATTTTAGAAAATTCGCTTGAATTCTGCATTTACGTAAATATTTTTCTGCTCATGTATCCTAACATAATACGAAGATAATATCGTGTTACTGAAACTATCATCTTGATTGCAAAAGTATTTGAAATAAATTACTAGGGCTTTGCTTTTTTATAAGCTACTATAGAAACTTAAATTATATTTTGCATCAAAAGATGTTTGTATATTTTTGTATGCAGATCCAGGATGGAGTATTGTCCTCCAAATGTCACGTTGGGAGAAATATGGGTTGACCATGGAATATCTCAATGTTTTATGGAAACTGCATCGGCCGCCTTGATAGGAGGATTCCTGCTTGTTTTTGGGCTTGCACAAGTGATTATGTATAAAAGGTGAGTGACCATAAATTTGATTTAGAATATACACTGTATGTTCGGAGTTTAATAATAATAACAGTTCTATTTTTATCTTTTGTGAAATAATTACTTTGCTCACCTGCAGCTTTTATCCTCAACTTTGTTCTCATGGGTAGTGAAATTATAAATTATTGTAAAATAGTTGATATGATTATTGATTAATCAATAATAATCTCAAGAGGCAAATCTAATTAAAAAGTGATGAAAAAGCCCTTTTTAATGCACCTCTATAACCCTT
Source organism: Archips crataeganus (assembly GCA_947859365.1). Classification (NCBI taxonomy): domain Eukaryota; kingdom Metazoa; phylum Arthropoda; class Insecta; order Lepidoptera; family Tortricidae; genus Archips; species Archips crataeganus. The sequence goes on along the minus strand of OX402057.1, from coordinate 7,893,042 downwards.
AAAAAATATATCTTTGTGCTAAATATCAAGACAGTCTATTTCATCTAGCCAGTTAGTATTCCCTAATTTTTTTTTGTTCCCTATGTTGAAAAATCCCATAGTGCATCTACCTATATCATTCTCTAAAAGTATGTCTGCCCAATTTCAAGTCTCTAGCTCCAAATAGTTAAACCCACATGGAATAGAAAAAACACGAAGAAATTAATGAGACATACTTATTATAAATAAGTTCATCCAAGCATAGTTACATCAATTTCACTGTCAAATTTAAATTAGATTATTCAAGTAGCACCCCATAGTTCTGTAGCCATGTATCAGCTGTGTTGAATCTAACATAGCACTAGGTGGCAGCACATTGTAAGCAATTTACATCTACATACCTATACAATAAGCTCAACAATATACTGTTGCTGAAACTTTCTAATTGGATTGTTCTCAAAAAATGTTAAGTAATTAAGGGCTTTAATGAAAACAAAACTTAATTGATTCTATTGTATAACAAAAGTTACCCATGGATATAGTTTGTGTGCCTAATTTTTGTTACACAAAGGATAAGATTGTGCTTTGGTTTTCATTAAGTCTTTAATGTATTCACAATTTTTTAGAAAACGGCTCAAGTATGCTACCGGTTCAGAAGTTATAGTTTTTTTCGAATAAAAGCTCTATCTAACCAATAATTGCTGAAATTTCAAAGTTAAAATGTGTGTATTATTGTGATGCAAGTGTTTCCGGTGACACTGGTTTTAGCTGGAAGTTATGGTATTTCCTCTTATTTTTTGCATTATATTCAAGCACAACCAGCAAAAAATACTATAAATAAGTCCTCCTAAACATTCAGAAGAAAAACTTTTTAACAAAAAATTAAACCGCCGAAAAAACTGAAAAGCAAAAAATAATACCTTTTTTGTTTGACCTTAATCTAGGTACCAGTTTGAAGTCGGTGCCTCAGCACTAGCCAGGAGGAGTGGACCTATAATCTTCTACCTGACTGGCTTCTATCACTCCTCCTGGCTCGTGCTGAGGCACCGACTTCAAAGTGGTACCTGGATTAAGGTCAAACAAAAAAGGTATTATTTTTTGCTTTTCAGTTTTTTCGGCGGTTTAATTTTTTGTTAAAAAGTTTTTATTTTATACATTTTTCCCATCCTTGGGGTAAATTTTTTTTCCAAATTTATATAATAACAACTTCAAGGTATGCCCTATCCAATAAAAAAGAATTATGAAAATCAGACTACTCTGTAAAAAGTTAGTCAATCATCCCCTGTTTTCCTACCCTTCGGGCAAGAATATTATTTCCAAATTTACATGGGACCACCCTTGAGGTATACGCTTTCCAATAAAAAAAGAATCATCAAAATCCGACTACTCTGTAATAAGTTATGCGTGGTCATATACAGGGTGTTACAAAATTACCCGTAATAACTGAAGGGTATGGAAGTACTCCAGTAAAGAATTAAATTAGTATATATTTTTTTTATTCCATAGGTATGTTTTCAATGTCGGAAAAATAAGTGTTTTTAATAGTAAATTAAAATATCGACTGAGATTACGCACATCACTATTTAAGTTCATGAACTTACTAGGAGCAATAACTTACTACCTCCTACGTACTACTACTACGTATCTTAAGCGCGTAGGCAGATTCAAATGAGCCAATGAGGTTAAAGGGGCATTTTTCTCTTTCCTGAGACAGAAAGGGACAAATTTATTATGAATGACGATGAGCGGGGCGTGACGTAACTTGCAGTGAACAATTATTATTATGACTAGGTAGTCATGAGGATTAAAGAGTAATTAGTATGATTTTAAAATCTTATACCTGATTTACACTCTCGCCTCGTCACCTCGCCTCGCGCCTCGCCTCGTCGTCTCGCTCCGGACGCGAGCCTAATCAAGGCAAATCACGAGACGAGGCGCGAGGCGCGAGGCGCTCGTCGTCTCGCTCCGGACGCGAGCCTAATCAAGGCAAATCACGAGACGAGGCGCGAGGCGCGCCTGTTCACACTCTCGTCTCGTGGCTCGTCCCGCAGTTCGTCTCGCCACTCGTACGCGAGTGTAAACCAGGTATTAGAACTTGCCACGCGGGAGCGCGTTGCACGACGCGGGGCTAAACTCTCCATGTGTTCAGTTCAAAACTTTAGTAACAGCTTAGCAAAAACTACTTACATTGTGCCCCTGACCAGATACACGTACACACGCCATTAAAACACGCTTACTTTTCACATTTCCAATAGCTTGCTTAGTATGGCACCCACAAGCACAGTCCAGCCCGTAATCAAAAAGGTACCTAGGAATCTTCTCTAGGGACGTATTTACAGTAGAGGTTCGAAATGCCGTCCTCCTTCTTGAAGGCACAGGGAAGTTTCTTCTTTGGACGAAATCGGTAGGTATCAACTCCTGTGTACAGCGGTAGTGATACGGATGTTGATGGTCAGCTCGAAGAATGCGCCAAACTGAGACGTGGTTCATGTCGAGTCTTGCCGCGGCACGCCTGGTACTGACAGTTGGTTCCTCTTCAAAAAGTTCCAGTACTTCTTCCATTCGCCTGGCATCGACAGCTATCGGTCGTCCACTGCCACGTGAACGATGAAAGGAGCCCGTGGAATGAAGCCGTGTTACCATATCGTGGAAACATTGGTAAGATGGTAATTGCCGTTGCCGCTGCTCAGCGGCTGGTCTGCCATCAATGAAACGTTCGCGATACAGCTCACGAGCTTGAGCTAAATTACCATCAGCTCGCCCTACACACAAAATCATTTCGTAGTATTCGGCATTCGAGAACTGCATGGTTACAACGATTTTAATAATTTGACTTTGCACGTACCTATGTCCGTTCGAATCAGATGACCGCGAAATACTGGCTATTTTTTACTAAATTTAAATTTATTTAGTGAACAACAAAGTACTTGCCGCTTGCGGCGGCTTTCTTTCAAAGAAATGCCGCCTTCTCCTTCGTCTCTTTCCTACTGGGTAGGTCAGAAAGAGACGGCACTAGAAAATATGACACAAACTGCGCTCCGGGTAGGGTGCGTAAAGCTTCGTTTAGCTAGGAAAATAGTCAAGTGATTATGTTTCTTTTACTTAATGTTTAGTTAAGTACTTAGTCAATGGAAGCGGGAACGGAATTATTTGCAGTTTTTAATTTGTGTTCACATTTTTAATGATATTATTATGATATTTCAGAGTGTATTAAGTTCCAATAAAACTGGAAAAACTGTTTTTTTTAAACATGCTCGGAAATGTGTACGTTAATGTCACGAAATGAAGACATGAAGTTTATTGTTTATGGCTCCCTACATTACTTCTTGGCCTAGGCAATGCAATAGAGCAATGAAAATCCTAAGAAAAACCATTATTGTCCGCTGCTCTAACTTTTTAAATTTGCTTACTAACATTAAACTGACAAAGGAAAAATTACATTCTGCCAACCACCACTAGGCTCTGGCTCGCTACTACAAAGTGCTAAATTCGAACTTCGTTTCGTGCCGTCCCGCTCAAGCTAATAGTATTTATTAAGAGAGTGAGAGGGACCGCGCGATACGAACGGGATTTACTTGATTACCTGGTACTTATTTTAATTTTAATATTTCCTCACATTGCTTGAGTAACACCGCCGCCGCTCGGCCGGAACAGTGATTGCAGGACTCGTTTTATCCGGCCTTGTCTACGACTCGGCCGTCTACCCCAAGCTCATCCATCAATCCCTTAGTTCACGGCCTCTGCAGTAATGTACTATTTTTCTAGCTTTAAACAATTGCTAGGTGGTGTGTGGCAATCCTAATCCTAAATTTTAATAAATTTAATTTTGTAATCGTGTGCGAGATTTTCGAGACCTGCTTCATAGCCGTAGTGCTGATTGGCGGGCGCGACTGTCACATGCGCAGAAATTAATGGTCAGCGCTACACTTACGTGCCATTGGGCTGAAGCAAGGAGTGCTTGCAATTAAATCCTGGCTCTCTTACTTTTCACGTGGGACCACAACTAAACATGCTTACTGCTGCTTAGCGACTGGATTAACTAGATAAAAAGCGGATGGCCATCTTATTCGCCTATCATGCTGCTAAGCTACTTGCTAGCACCGTTGAGTCTTGCTTGGGACTCGGCTCTCTCACTATCCACTTTGAAACACAAGCACTGTTGCTTAGTGCCAGTATTAGTTAAAAAAGTGGATGCGGTAGGACCCTACACAAGTTGTTAACATAAATAACCTAACCAACAAAAAGTTGGAAACCACCGAAATTGACATTTAAAAGTTCAATATCTCAAAAACGGCTGAACCAATTTTGATAAAACATATCTAAGAACCATCGCTAGAAACCCTGCTTTCAAATAAAAAAAACCGCATTCAAATCGGTCGACCCGTTTAGGAGGAGCTACGTTTCCAAACTTACACCCCTCTTTTTTCGTCGGGGGTTAAAAAAACACATGTTAAAATAATTTTGCTACTAGGACTACATAATCATAACTTCAGTTACTGTAGCGCAAGTGCACCCGACAGTTGGTGTGAACGCAGCACTGCGCGTGAGCAAATTTTACGCTAGCCAATAAAATCAAAGAAGGCGGAGCTTGTAGTGAATAAGAATGATTTTGACCAGGCGTCATAAGAGTTAGTGGCAAGCTTCAATTACAAAGATTAAACTAAGACAGACGAGTCTTTTCGTATTGTAGGGTTAGGCAGGTACGTACTTAGTTTAAATTGATGTTTGCACTGATAATTTTTCAGCTCAGTTTAGTTACTCTCTCTCTGTTTATGTCAAATTAAAAATAAGTGAGAGTTTCCGACACCCTTCACGACACATTTTCAAACCAGGTACATGGTGGAAATGTTGAACTAACCGCCACCAATGTCAGATTAATATGGGGTCATCCATAAAGAACGAAACACATCTAGGTGGGGGAGGGGTCTGGCAATTTGTGACACGGGAGCAAAATAATTCCAATTTTCAAGTGTGATAAGGGGCGGGGTCGGGGGGGCGGGGGTGGGGGCAAAAATGGTGTGACGTCATTTATGGATGACCGCTACGGGTTATTTAAAGAAAAATAGTTATTAATTACGTCACAAAACTGAAACGTCGCACTAAGGTAAAATTGCTGACAAATTAACATTCTGATAAATAGTTAGTCTATGATTTAAAAGCCAATGACCAGAACAGCTGATCGCTAGTGTTAGGAATCGTCTAAAAAACATGTCGATATTTTCAAAAAGTTTCGATATCGGTTTTTTCCATAACCATTATAGCTAGAAAAAAAAGAACAGCGCGCAAAATTACACTTTTATTTACTGTTCATGGGGTTTCAGGCTTTAGGGGTTATTTTGTAACACCCTGTAGTACAATCGGTAACTGAACAATCAATCATCCCCTGTTTTCGGGACCACCCTCGGAGTATACGCTTTCCAATAAAAAAAGAATCATCAAAATCGGACTACGCTGAACAAAGTTATGCGTGATCACACATAAAAAAAAAAAAAAAAAAAACAAATATACACGTCGAATTGAGAACCTCCTCCTTTTGTTTTCGTCGGTTGAAAAATTACCTACATTTTTTTTAACAATTTAAGTAATGTTTAAATGGAAGTAAAACAGAAGAGTTAGAAAATAAATGTAAAAAAATATTTGCAATCATTTAAGTTACATTGGAGTGAAGTATTTCAGAGAGTTTAATTACTTTAAATTGAATATCTACAGTGATTTGATAAGTCCATTAAATCTATGTGTGTGACTATGACTATTGACTACACACTACAAGTATGTAGGTACTTGAGTTTCATCCAATGATACATGTGATATCTGTGATTTACTTCTTATTTCTTATCATAAAAATTATTACGTTTTTTTAACTTTTCAAGAAGCTTAGTTAAGAGTTGATTGTCAGTGTTGTTTTATGCATAGTGGTGATATTATATTATACTAGCTGTTGCCCGCGACTCCGTCTGCGGAGAATGGGGGGAGGGGGGGATAAAAAATAGCCTACAACCTATTCTCAGACCTACCGAATACAGAGAATAAAGTTTCAAAAAAATTGGTCGAGCCGATTGGGAAGAGTTCGGTAACAAACACCATGACACAAGATTTTTATATATTAGACTAGCTTTTGCCCGCGGCTTCGCTCGCGTGTACCATGAGAATTCCAAAGAACCAAGATATCAAGCAAGCAAGCATACAGGCCAGCAAGCAAGCATGCAAGCAAGATTGCTTGCGTGACAATGGGACCATCTCAGGAGTATATTATATTCCTTCGAATAAAAAAAGAATTTTTAAAATCGGTCCACAATTGACCGAGAAATCGGTGAACATACCTACATAAAAAAATACATAAAATGGAATGCATAACCTCCTCCTTTTTTTGAAGTCGGTTAAAGAGCCCTGTGCGGCCTACTTACAGTAAAAACTTATGAATTTTGAAATTTTAGCTTACAACCAGTAAAAATAAATAAATAAAATAAATATCACGGGACTATTCACACCAATTGACCCAGTCCCAAATTAAGCTAAGCAAAGCTTGTGTTATGGGTACTAAGCAACGGATAAACGTACTTATATAGATAGATAGGTACATACTTAAATATATATTAAACACCCAAGACCCGAGAACAAATTTCGTATTTTTCATACAAATATCTGCCCGACACGGGAATCGAACCCGGGACCTCAAGCTTCGTAGTCAGGTTCTCTAACCACTAGGCCATCTGGTCGTCTGTACCAGTAAAACGCAAAATCCCATTTTTTCCCGTTCCCGTAAGAATTTCGAAAAATACTTTCTTAATACGGGGAAAGTCCTCTCTCAATGCTCCTCTACACTCCCCAAGCAACTCATGCCGAATTTCAGCTTTCTACGACCAGTAAATCGAAAATCCCGTTTTTTCCCGTTCCCGTGGGAATTTTGGAAAGTCCTCTCTCAATGCTCCTCTACACTCCCCAAGCAACCTCATGCCGAATTTCAGCTTTCTACGACCATTAAAACGAAAATTCCCGTTTTTCCCGTTCCCGTGGGAATTTTGGATAGTCATTTCTTAATGCTCTTCTACACTCCCCAAGTAACCTACCTACTTTCCAAATTTCAGCTTTCTACGACTAGTAAAACGAAAAATCCCGTTTTTTCCCGTTCCCGTGGGAAATTAGGAAAGTCCTCTCTCAATGCTCCTCTACACTCCCCAAGCAACCTCATGCCGAATTTCAGCTTTCTACGACCAGAAAAACGAAAAATCCCGTTTTTCCCGTTCCAGTGGGAATTTTGGACAGTCCTCTCTTAATGCTCTTCTACACTCCCCAAGGAACCCACTTGCCAAATTTCAGCTTTCTACGACCAGTAAAACGAATCCCGTTTTTTCCCGTTCCCGTGGGAATTTTGGATAGTCCTCTCTTAATGCTCTTCTACACTTCCCAAGCAACCTACATGCCGAATTTCAGCTTTCTACGACCAGTAAAACGAAAAATCCCGTTTTTACATGTTCCCGTGGGAATTTTGGAAAGTCCTCCCTTGCAATGCTTCTCTACACTCCTCAAGCAACCTATATGCCGAATTTCAGCTTTCTACGACCAGTAAAACGATAAATCCCGTTTTTTCTTTATCCCGTGGGAATTTCCAAAAATCCTTTAATCTGTTTTTCACTATTATAATTACCTACTTCTATGCCAAATTTGAAGTGTCTAGTAATTATAGTTCATAGGATTCCGTTGAACTGAATATATAAATGCCGTTTTTTTCTTATCCCGTGGGAATTTTGAAAAATCCTGAAATTAATATTTTGACTAATGTAATACCTACTTGTGTATCAAATTTGAAGAGTCTAGTTATTATAGTTACTGATATAGGGTCACTCGGAATCGTATATATAAATCCCGTTTTTTCCCGTTCCCGTTGTAATTTTGCAAATTCCTCTCACAATGCCCCTCTACACTCTCCAAGCAACCTTCATGCCGAATTTCAGCTTTCTACGACCAGTAAAACGAAAAATCCCGTTTTTTCCTTATCCCGTGGGAAATTCCGGAAATCCTTAAAACTGTTTTTTACTATTAATAATTACCTACTTCTATGCCAAATTTGAAGAGTCTAGTAATTATAGTTCATAGGATTCCGTTGAACTGAATATATAAATCCCGTTTATTCCTTATCACGTGGGAATTTTGAAAAATCCTGAAATTAATGTTTTCATTATTGTAATACCTACTTGTGTATCAAATTTGAAGAGTCTAGTTATCATAGTTACTGAGATACGGTCACTCGGAATCGAATCTATAAATCCCGTTTTTTCCCGTTCCCGTGGGAATTCCCGAAAATCCTTCCTTAGTGGATGCCTACATTGTATAAGGTATCTATGTGCAAAATTTCAAGTATCTAGGTCCAGTGTTTTGGGCTGTGCGTTGATATATCAACAGTCAGTCAGTCAGTTTAGAATTTTATATATATAGATATTATGATATCAATATTCAAGTCATAGATTTTGTTTCCTATATTCTGTGTTTGTATTACATTATTGTTGTCTATTTATTTAATTACTAGCTTTTACCCGCGGCTTCGCTCGCATTGATGCCATTAAATTACTGGAATGCTAGATGGCGTTGAAGTAGCTAGATTTTTAAATTTTTTGCCTAACAATTTTTAATATCTTTCGTAAAAATTTTTTTTAATAAAAACTATCCCATGTTACGTCTAATACCTCCTAGAATATGTGTACAAAGTTTCATGATGATCGGTTAAGTAGTTTTCGCGTGAAAGCGTAACAAAAAAACGGACATTCACATTTATAATATTAGTAGGGATGTATGGTTTAGTGTATTTATTAATACTGCTCTGTATCGGTCTTGCACTAATTGTTATTTTATAGCAAACTACATCAATTTACTATTAATTAGTGATATTTTATGCAATTATTTAATCATTTATGTAGAAACCTTTACTCATACTTCTTATCACTTCTTAATTCACTACCTATTTGTTTCCTGGACATCTATCCTTGTAAAATATAGTATACTAAATAACATCTTTGAGGATAATGTTAATATTAATTTTCGACAAAAAATCTAAAGTAATATTGGGAAGGCCATGTGATGTTACAACAATCATTCCATTAACAAATTTATAAGCTATGGAATAGCTTTCCAAATTCGCACACTAGCCTCATTACAGCTTTATCTACTCTGGTGTTATGTCACAGAGCACTTTATGCACTGTGTGTGGATGTGTTTACAATATGATAAGCAGCATATTTATTTATGAGACCGTTATCCAACTGACATAGTGGTTTATCTCTTAGCATAAACTAACAATTGATGAATACACAAAAGCCTTTGCCTGTATCATTTAGAAAGACATAAAAATAATAAAATATAATGTTGTTCTTTGGATTTATTGGGGATCAGAACATGCCAAAATGTAAACACAATTCTTGAGTGATGTTTAAGGATATTTAGGACATTTTAACTAGCAAATTATGCTCGCGGATTCTCAACCCTATAGGAATTTCGAACAACCTAACACCGTGACACGAGATTTTTATATATTAGAAGATTATTATATTAGTAGGATGTCTGCCGAAATTTACGTCACTAGTGAATTGCAGATAGAGATATTATTATTTTATAATTACAATTATTAAATTGGTAGTAATTTAAGCCAGGGATTCACTTCTCGACAAATGTCCCACGACAAGAGTCGCCAGCGGTGTCGAGCGATGTGGTGGACCGTTGCCGAATTTCGCTCGACATGTCTAGAGACATTATTTATATGGCACATTATGTCCAGCGAAGACCGCCAACGTTGCACCACTACAACCAACGTCGCTGGCTACACGTGCTACATTTATCCCTGGCTTTAAAGTGAAGTTATTTAATTAGTTATTATATTTTAACTAAACTATGGCAAAGTAGTTCATAAAAAACTTGAATCAACTAAGATTACTTTAGGAACATGTTTGGAATTCCTCTTAAACCTGCTGTACAATGTCAAAGGAATCACAAATTACATATGTCTTAACCCTTTTCCAGGCCCCGTCTATGTACGCTACTACAATAATAATCATTGTGTTATATTGCTTACCTATGCAAGATTAATTTAAAAGCAAAGAATATTTTAAATAAATTCAATTGATTTTCTACCATATTGTAAAGGGAGCAAGGTCGAATATTTGTGTAGATTTATGTGGTCGCTATACACCGTGAAATTTTAGTGGTTGTTTTCCCGAAATGAGGTGATTTAGTTTCGATTGTACAATCGATTTATAATTACTATTTTGACTACAGTCAAAATCCAATTGTGAAAAACGAATGTCGAAAATGACCGCAAACCAATAGTAACGCTTCTTTGGTACAAGTAGCGTACGATCGTACGATAGGTTAGGTACCAACGAAGCGTTACTATTGGTTTGCGGCCATTTTCGACTTTCGTTTTTCACAATTGGATTTTTGACTCTAGTTAAAATAGTAATTATAAATCGATTGTACAATCGATACTAAATCACCTCGTTTCGGGAAAACAACCACTAAAATTTCACGGTGTATGCACTATGCCTGGAAAAGGGTTAATTTATGATATATGTATTACTCGATGTTACCTTCGTTTCTGTCATCATGCCAATGCTGCAATGCTATTGATAAAATCAAGTAAGTACCTAAGTATCTAAAAAAACGTTCCTGCATTCTGATAACTAGTTAGCCTTTAATTTTTTTTCTTATCAGAAATGGTCTGGTTACTGAATTAGCTTAGACCAAATATTATAAATTTGTAGATAACTTGACTAAACTTAACTTAGTATATTTATACCTATTGAATATTTTGCTGGCTCTTCTTAAGAGGATACGATGGCTGAGAGACTTTTGCACAGAAATAATAATAAAGAGGATAGAAATGCCTTAGTTCCTATTTTGTTCCGGGACCAGTGGCGCTAGTTTGTCCCCTCTACTTACTATTAATACACACACGCAAAATACCGGAACCGTACTACGCAATCACGCACACAATTACTAATTTTTTTGCTTACAAACAATTATGAACTTAGTAACCACTTAGACACAGCGTTGAATAACAATCACCGTAAGTCATATCCACACTTACACAACGGCGTTCTTCATTGGCCGCGTCGGCAGTGTGGGTGTAGTGTACAAAAGCAATTTATTTCACATTTACGCTAGGCCTCGATTCATCGACAATTTTATCGACTGTTACAATCCACTTTATTATTATTTCTGTGGACTTTTGAGAAATAGGTATTTTAATGAAATGTCGCTCAAACCCCTCCGTGTCAGTACAGCGAGAGCGGGACAACTGCAGCTAATAGGCGCGTAAAATTGATCAAAACAGCATTTCGTAGTCCCCTGTTTTCTTCTCGAAAACTGGCCCAATAATTTTTTTTTTCAGAAATAATTAGAGGACAGATTTAGCTATGCCCCTATGTTTTCCTTTTTTTGTTTATATGAGGGATTCTTTTCTGATGAGTGTCTGAAAATGACGTTGAAATTGGGCAATTTTTTCAGTTTTGGAAAGCTCATATTTCTTGTGTCAATTGAAATATGGAAAAAAACGAAACATAGGGGCATAGCTGTGGTAGATACAGATTACACAGTAAAAAAAATTTGGCTCTAAAGCCATTATCCAGGGAGGAAACAGGGGACTACGTTTGTATGGAGAAATGGTGCGCATCGTATCCTCTTAATGATGGCTTTTCGACTATAGCTTAGCAATATTAAGATGACCCCTTAGACAGCACTGTAATCTTTCACCTTTTTAACGCCAGCGTCGCGCGTCGTCTATCAGACAACATCAACAACACGGTAGGTAACACACGAATTAACCTACCTGCATCCGCATAAGAATCAATTTTGTTCTTAACAAAAACGATGTATGGCGTTCAAAACACAACATTATAGACTTTTGCTCTCGCTATAAGAGCTATCATTGGCTTGCATTGTCACAGGGTCATCGTAAAATTACTCTACTCTACCATAGTGAGTAAACTACTACCTTAGATTTATGAGGATTTGCTGTTATTCATTGTCATAAGTGATAAATTCCCTCACACTTCTGATGAATGTATACCTATATCATTAACGATTTTTGGAAGACAGCATTTGATGTACAGTCAATAGCAGAAGGGAATAAGCGGTTGGTTGCTTAAAATGATCTAACAACACCCTCTTAATTTAATTAATTTCTCAGGTACAATGCTCATGGTAAATTCCAAATGTAATTCGGCACATAAACTCCGAAAAACTCACGAGGTGCGAGCACGGGCTCGAACCCACGACCCTCTGCTTGAGAGGCCATAGGTCAAACCCCTAGGCCACCACGGCTTGACACGATGGAGTCGAAAGACTAAATTGCGTAAATTCGAATAAGACCTACATTTTTTTTTTCTAGATATGCCACGGAGGTCATGGATGTTCGGTCCTCGAGACTATTCTGTGTACAGATAATTTTCACGTTGCTGATACCTGTGTTGGCGGTAGCGAGGTTCCTATTACAAGCGTTTCTATTCAAAGGAGGACATATTTATGGATATATGGTAAGTTATTTTGTAGGTATAGTCGACCAAGAAACTCCTTTACCACCCTAAAGTTCAATGTCAGTTGTATGACTTAAGACATCAAAGGCTATTTTCACTCACAAGTCAATGTGACAATCAGCCTTATTGTTTTTATTCTGATGTAGAAACTGTCACAAAAAATGGTAAAGCACTTACTTGGTCGACTATACTTATGTTATACTTTCAACTTTTTGAGAGCGGTCGCAGGGCAAAAATTTTGTACAATGTTAACCGTACGCAAATGCATACCTACTGGAGGAAAAATATAATTCCATTTGATAACCGAGTTAGCTACGAAGAAAAGTGTTTTCGTCGTAGAAAAGCAAATAAAATAACTGTTTTCTACGAGCAAAAAAATAATCCCATTTGATAACCCAGTTAGCTAGGAAGAAAAGTGTCTTCCTCGTAGAAAACTAAATAAAATACCAGTTTTCTACGAGGAAAAAACTAATGCCGTGTAATAACCGAGTTAACTAGAAGGAATTATTTTTTTTTCTTCCACCTTATTCTCTTACCATCTATAATCGCTCTGTAACATAATATTAATATTGTTAGGAATAAATAAGACTTGCAACACCATTGCGTTGATTTTAGAGATCGTCAATTGACTTCCGTCGCCGTTAAGTCAGTGGTGAACGCCGGAGCTCAGTCTCATGAGCCATTCTTACCGGGCACTTAGCATAGGACGGTCGTATTGCTCCGAGCTTATCCTTTCGCGCCTAATTTTAAGATTAGAAAGTGTTTTCTTCATATTTTCGTTCGTCTTGCAATTATTTGTAACTTTACCTATTGTGATTAAATAAAATTAGTAGTTGTAATTTTTCATTTATTTCATCATCCCTAATAATATTATTAATCAATCTTCCTAGTAGAATACCAGTTATCAAACTTGGTTATCTACGAGGAACAAGGGCGCTAAACGCCCCTTTTTCCATATCTCTAAAAGAAAAACGGACCCCATATAGATTCTGTCGTGTAGGTATATATCTGTCTGATCATCTGTCACAGCATGTTTCCACTGAAATACTTGAACGGATTAATTTTGAATACGAAAACTCGCACAAACCGTGCTAAAATACTGTAATAATTATAAGAATATCATAAAACATTAAACTACCGTGAGACTCACTCATAGTGAAATAATACGGATTACTCACGTCTCAAAACGAGTTTAGCTCGATATATTTCGGGCTAATCTGTAGCCCTTCCTCTCGGAGGAACAAGCTACGGCTGCTGCTAAACGCGCACACCGATTAGCCCGAAACATGTCAAGTTAAACTCGTTTTGAGACGTGAGTAATCCGTATTATTTCATAGTTAATGCGTGCGTTAGTTTTTTTTTAATTTGTAATTTTCCATATATTTTTTTTTGTTTTTTAAATAAATTTTATTCTTATTGGGGTTAATGCGTTTTGTTTCAGATTCTAGCTCTAGTTATAACCGTTGTGGTATTTCCTCTGTCCGCGTACTTGGCCATTCTTGAGAGGCGATTTCTACTGCCTTCCGTACCACCGCGCGGCCACGGATTCGTATTGCTCGTCTTTTGGGCTTTGATCTTCGTCTCCGAGAATTTATCATTCTTGAATCTCAATAAGGAAGGATGGTGGTGGCACCTGAAAGAGTAAGTTAATGTGAATATTTTTCAGTGTTTTAAATTCTTAATAATTATTTACCTTAATATGCGATGAAGAATACATTTCCACTGAAATATGCTATCGTATAATGGATTAAGACCCGAAACCCCCTTCACGCATGGTGCGCAAATCCCGCGCTCGTTTACGAGCAGCCTTGTCTCGAGATTAAATTCAGTCAACGACAACGTCGATTGACAGTTCCTACAACTCCTAATCGATCTGCTTAAATGATGGTTGATTGGCTGGTATCCGTCGATCAGCCAAGGCTAATGCTTAAACCTATATAATCCATTAGTGTAACTGGCAAGATTAAATTTCCCCTTGATTCCTTTCAGCCTTCAAGACCGTTTGGAAATGTCTCTGTTCGTGGGCCGCTACGTCTGCTGCATGATAATGTTCATCCTCGGTATGAAAGCGCCGGGCATCATGCATCAGTTCGAATATCTAGAGTCTGAAGACGGCCAGCGGAGGCTCATTCCTCCCAGAGTAAGTTACCATAGCCTATATTATGTACGATGCAAACTCCTTTATTTCCTTTACCTTTAAAAAATAAACGGGTAATAATTGCTCTTGCTAAGAAGGTCTATTAAAACTTTACAAATTTAAAACTTTTCGCACAATTTAAAAAAGTAAAATGACTACCTAATGTCGGTTGTCAAATAATTTTACTTTATTTTTTGTAAGTTTTAGGTTAAGATGTCATGTCCATATCAAAATTATTATAACGTATTTACAGGAGATAAAGATATTAAAAAAAAGGTTATGATTTACGACCCGTACATTGATTATTTCAAATTTATATTAAAACCTTGACAAAATAAGGCAAGTAAATAGTCTGAGAAATGGATGTTTTTTGTATGTTGACACAGTGCCATGTACTTTATCTTCACTACATTGCCAAATGAATTATACAAGTAGTATGTTTATGTTCATTACAAATTAACTTTGGAAATCTATTTCCAGACTGTTTACTAGAGTACAAACATGGGCTCAAGCTATTACTACTACGATGTGCCTGTGAGAGTTTCGTTTGTTTATATTATGTTTACGTTTTCTTCTTTTTTTTGCACACTTTAACTGACAAGAACCCTGCTTATTTTAATAGAGTATTTGTATCTCCTAGCGTTATTCTCCACTTCAATTTTATAAAAACACATTGCAGGATGAAAACCGGTCTACATTCCGCAATGTATTCAGCAAGCTCCGGACTCTCCTGCCATTCCTCTGGCCGAAGAAGAGTTTACTGTTGCAATTTTACGTTTTAATCTGCATCATGGCCTTACTTGCTGGGCGAGTTATCAATCTTTACGTCCCGATTTACAGTAAAAAAATAGGTATGATAAATTATATTGATACTACCTTAATTTGCTTTAAGTGTTACTAACAAGGGTGAATCAAACGTAAAGTGTTGATTTATTTAATTGAAGGAGCATGTATTAGCGAGTAGTAGTATTTAAAGCACTACTTACGTAGTTTAATTACAATGATTATTTATCTGGTCGAATACTTTTATATCCACACTTAGTGCTACTCACTTAATGTAGGTAATCAGTTATTAAGGATAGTACCTAATAGGTACTATAATAAAATAAGTAAGTCGCACTTAAAAAATACTTTCTTTAGGCCTATGTGGGTGCTTTTTAGAAACAAATATTTGTAATGTTTTCTTCTTTTTGCAGTGGATAGTTTGTCAATACCACCTCTGTACTTCCGATGGGATTTAGTACTTATCTACGTGTTTTTCAAGTTCTTGCAAGGCGGTGGCACTGGCGGCATGGGTTTTTTGAATAACCTGCGGTCTTTCTTATGGATAAGGGTACAACAGTATACTACCAGAGAGTTGCAAGTAAGTATGATACGGCTAAATACGATTTATTACCAATAGCCATCGAAGATTTTCCTACTTTCGATATCAGTGGTGTTGCATTCCTAAATCATGTTTGATTAAACAATTATTGTTTTTCTTTTTTTTTTCAGTTAGAATTATTCCGACACCTTCACGACTTGCCCCTGCGTTGGCATTTGTCTAGAAAAACGGGTGAAGTCCTTCGAGTAATGGACCGAGGCACAGACTCCATAGACAATCTGCTCTCTTACATTCTGTTCTCTATTACACCGACCATCGTGGACATTATTGTTGCGATCGTGTTCTTTGTTACTCAGTTTAACGCGTGGTTCGGTCTAATCGTCTTTTCTACAATGGTTCTTTACATAGGTAAGTAGCATTTATTTATTTAGACATGCCAACAGTACATACATAAACAAAACTTTCGAATCATAAAATTACAAGTTTTGGCTCCCGTTCATGCACCAATAACCGCAATATTGAAAATAAATAATTACCGCATTATTGAAAAAATAGTTAAATTATTCTAATATATAAAAATCTCGTGTTACGGTGTTTCTTATCGAACTCCTCCGAAACGGCTTGACCGATTTTTATGATTTTTTTTCTCTGTATTTGGTAGGTCTGAGAATAGGTCGTAGGTTATTTTTTATAACCCTAATATGGCAAAACAACGTTTACTGGGTCAGCTAGTAAGTATTTTAATAATTATCAGGAATGATTTTTTTGGATGATTTACTTGTGGTTACTAACTTATACACATAATAGTAATGAAATGAAAATTTAAAGGAAGAACAGTTGAACAGTTTTTCTTTTATTTTGTTTAAACTTTAATCTACATGATTGATAATTGATAACATTTATTGAAACTTCCTAGTAAGTAGGTATTCTTACCTGTGCCAGGAAGCTCCGCTCCTCCATAACTTGAAGTGTAAAACGGAAACTATTTTTGAAAGTTACAACATATTTAACAAACTAAAACTATTTATCTTCTATTAATGAGGGTTTTATATGACGCTATTTGGCGCTAGTATCGTCAGGTCCGTTTGACAACTTTGACATTTGTTGTATGGGTGTAACGTCAAATAGACCTTACGATACTAACGCCATCTAGCGATATTCCACCTGTCAGAAAACCCTCATTAGTGCGGGAAGGAGAGGATGTTTATGAAGTGTGCGGCGCTGGCGTGCGAGCGTACGCGCGTTTCATACGTCTGTGTGTGCGTGTGCGAAGCATTGTGGATATCAATCATTTTGCTATTTGGTTCGAACCTATTTTGATAAAGCAATAATCGGTCTCAAACAGCCTGGAATCGTAACTGAGATAAAATTTTGTCTTTTATCGTTCTCACATTTCTTTGCTCTTCTCTTCCTGGAAAGCCATAAAAAATAAAATGCAAGTTCATAATAATTATACGATTTTTTTTAAAGGCACTAACGTACTTCCTTTATTTCCAGTTGCTACTATAGCGGTAACAGAATGGCGAACGAAGTACCAACGTCGTATGAACCTCGCGGACAATGAACAAAAAGCGCGCTCGGTCGACTCGTTGCTTAACTACGAAACTGTGAAGTACTACGGCGCTGAAGCTTACGAAGTCGTGGCATATAAGGACGCTATACTTAATTATCAGGTAAGTATTTTTTAATTTAACAATTTTTATGACAGGTACAAGTAGGTAATATACATTCTAAGCCGCTATATAAAACTTTCTACAAGTTTATGTTCGGTTCAAATTTTGCAGTTTATTTATTTATTTGTTATGGTTTGCCAACAGGTAAAATACTATAAAACTTGCACTACATGTTAATAAAAAATGGAACAGTATTCACCCAATTACAGGCAAACACAGCATGCATTAAACATAAACATACGCATGTCGCCAAAGACAAATTACTACAAAACAACACTTACGACATGAGCTATTAACCATAAAAATATGAAGAAACAATACAATATATATAAAAAACTTAAGTGAGAACAAAAGTGGTCCTACAACAGAACTATAATTACCTACTAGAACCAGAAGCAGCGGCAAATAATATTGAACTAAATCGTTACCCAAGTAACCTGCTACAGTATTGAAAGCGTAAGACAATTAAATTACAATAACAACTACTGGGTCTCGAACCTATGCTAATTATTTATTTTAAATCTATACAAAAGCGTCTTATATTTATTAATAGAAACGTTTAAAATATCGACTCTTGTATCCTTAAAAAACTCGTTATGATTTCTACAAATCCTTGGAATAATACTATGAGAGCCAACTTTGGTCCTGTAAGTTTTTGTAGCAAATGGTCGAAAATTTGCCACACGAGCAATATTAATTTTTTGTAACAAACGGGGACAGTCTAAGGCCCCATTTACTATTTTATGCAACAAGACTTGATCCGAGACCCAACGTCGATCTTCAAGGGGTTGCATTTTAAAGTGGGTCAATCGTTCTTTATACGATTGCAGTGAACGAAGCTTTCGTTGGTGGAGGGTTGTGAAAAATATAAATCTTTTTTGAACGCATTCAATTCTCTCAACATGACATCTGTACACGGGGTTCCACACATTTGAACAGTACTCCAACAAGCTGCGGATTAAGGCGAAATAAGCTGATCTTAAAGCTGAAAAGCGCCTAAATTTGCTACAGTTTCGCCAGATAAAACCCAAGAGTTTATTTGACGTTTTTATTATATTATCAATGTGCATATTAAATGATAATTTTTTGTCTAGTGTTACACCTAAGTCTCGTATGTGCGAAACCTCCTCCAGGAGAACACCATTGATAGTGTACGATGTGTTCAAAGGCAATCGCTTTTTAGTGAATTTTATATGCTTACACTTACCGATGTTTAAGTTGATTGAGTTGTTTGACTTATAATTATAATATTGAACTTTCGTATTGTAGTGAAAATAAACGGATCACTCACGTCTTAAAACGAGTTTAACTCGACGTCTTTCGGGCTAGTTGTGTGTCGCTGTCAGTTCAGTTGCGTCGAGTAGCCGCGCAACCAGGGAGGTAGCACGCAGTGCGCGCTTGGCAGCCGCCGTGACTTGTGACTCCGAGAAGAAGGGCTACGGATTAGCCCGAAACAGTCGAGTCAAACTCGTTTTAAGACGAAAGTGATCCATTTATTTTCACTATGAGTGAGTCTCACGGTAGTTTCATGTTTAAAGTTAACGTATTGTAGATTCAATTTGACCACGTAAGGCGCAGTGTCGGTATTAAAATTTTGGTACATGCTTACAGACAATCAGTTTCAATTTATCATAGACATAGTTTGACGTAAGCTGTTAATTTTGACGCATTTTTGTTGTGGGTCGGCTGGTTAATTTTATAGTACAGTCAACGTCATAAATAAGTGATAATTTATGTACCTTGTCGCTTTTAGTCCTTACATAATTTAGTATGGCTTTTCAACAATGACGTTAAAGTGACAGGGTACAAAAGTAATCACTTATTTATGACCTTGACCCTACCAATATTCAGAAAATATTTTATTTAAATTTTCGTAGGTGATACAAAAACAAATTATTATTTTTTTACAGAAAGAAGAATTCAGATCTTTGATAACGTTGAACATGCTAAATACGCTGCAGAATATTATAATTTGTGGCGGTAAGTTTGGACCATTACTAAATTATTGAAAATCTTGAACCTTTTAGATAAGGTCCTTATAAAATATCTACTATTAAATTGAATCATTCTGGCGTTTCAAATTGTGGTGAAATAAAAAGGACGTCATCGTCCTGTTAACTGTCTGATAAAATATCTAGCGGGTATAATTATTAAGTTATGGGATTTGGTTAGTGGTGAAATAAAACATGATTGTGTCCAAAATGACATGAACTTTCAGATAAGTAACTGATAAAATATCTAGCGGATAGACTCTTAGTAATTCAAATAGTGATGAAATAAAAAAGACTTTCCGAAATGACGTGAGCTTCTAGATAAGCTGCTGATAAAATATCTGTCAGATAGAAGTACATACAGTTTGTTCTAATTCGAATTTATTTTTATTACTATATACCTATAAATAACGTTATCCACGATATTATTTAATGACAAGTAATGAGTGATTAAACAGAAACACCATTTTTTAGAAAACGATTTCTACTCGAGAAGTTTTTGATAAAATACGAGTATGTAACAGATAGTTTACCCATTGGATTGGTCTTTAACGAAGTTGTAAAGAAAGAGGCAGTTTGCCAAGGATGAAAAACGTAAAGAAACAACACATGCACAGTTTTAATTTAATAGCAACTCGTGTTTATTTAATCAACACATCGAACACTTTTAAATTAACTTGAACTTATATGTAGGAGTTTTTTAAATGTATTATACCGCCTCACACTTAACTAAACATTCTTTTTTTGTCATGAAATCTCCAAGTTTGTTTTTATTTTCTTCACAGGTCTTCTGGCGGGATCTTTGCTTTGTATATCTATGGTGGTGAACGCGAAAACTTTGACTATTGGTGACTATGTGCTGTTCGCGTCATACATCATCCAACTTTATGTACCACTCAATTGGTTTGGCACTTACTACAGGTAAGTTAATTGGTATTGCTAAATATGTTCATAAAAAATACCTTAACTGGCTGGTAGGCAGAAAATACAGCCTCAACCACCATACAGGTGTCCTTAAACTCAACGATGACCTGGTACCGGGCGAGAGGTAGTTATACCAGTTCTAAATAAAATAAACTTTAAATAAGAAATAAAACGGCCTTTAAAAAACACCCAAAAATTAAAAAGCAAAAAAAAAATTTGAATCAACTACAAACAAAAAGAATAAAAATATCTTTCTACTAATCTGTTTGAAGTTGCACTCAGCACGAGCCTGCAGGAGTGGTAGAAATCCAATAGATACCTACTATGTAAGTAAAGTAGATGACCAGGTCCAAATCCTCCTTTTTAGGGTTCCGTACCTCAAAAGGAAAAAACGGAACCCTTATAGGATCATTTTGTTGTCCGTCCGTCCGTCTGTCTGTCAAGACCCTTTTTCTCAGGAATGAAATATATATCAAATACTCAAGTCTACTGTCCCTTGGAGCTGTGAAAAAATCAAACTTCTAAGCCAACGCAATCAAAAGATACAGCCGTTTATGCTGCAAATTTGCGCAAATTTTCGAAACTCGCAAGGGAATCAAAACCTACAGGGTATTTCCCGTGAACTCAGAATGTTGAAATTTGGTACGAAGCAACGTATTATAGCACAGATAAAGGAAAAATTACGAAAAACATAAATTTTTAACGCAATCAAAAGATACAGCCGTTTATGCCGCAAATTTCCGCAAATTGTCGACACTCGCAAGGGAATCAAAACCTACAGGGTACTTCCCGTGAACTCAGAATCTTGAAATTTGGTACCAAGCAAGGTCTTATAGCACAGATAAAGGAAAAATAGGGATGTTGACACCACCAATCAACTGACGTGCTTTTTATGAGCTGTCAAAACATATTTCTCCCATAGAGTTTGAATGGCAATAGCAACATATGACGTCACTTGTTCGCATACTCAATTAACTAACTATTTATTTGTTTTAAAGCAACAAAAAATCCAATTTTGCAGTTAATCGAAAATTAATCTGGTTTTCAGGGCTAAAATAAAGCGTTTTTTTACTGGAGTCGTGTCTTCGAATTATTTTTTAATGGTGTCAACATCCCTATTGCGAAAAGCATAAATTTTTATGTCTGTCTGTCTATATCAGTAACCAATCTACAAT
This sequence comes from Archips crataeganus, assembly GCA_947859365.1. Classification (NCBI taxonomy): domain Eukaryota; kingdom Metazoa; phylum Arthropoda; class Insecta; order Lepidoptera; family Tortricidae; genus Archips; species Archips crataeganus. The sequence continues at coordinate 7,871,318 of OX402057.1, read as the reverse complement.
GATCCCACACTGCGTACATTTTGCTTAGGAGCAGGGGTCTGATAAGATTGGATGTTCATATATACGTATAAATTTGTACGGAACCCTCGGTGCGCGAGTCCGACTCGAACTTGGCCGGTTTTTTTTGAAGTCAGTTAAAAAATAAGAAATAAGAACAGTCCATGATTTTTTTTTTACTAGCCTATTTGACGTCCCACTGCTAGGCAAAGGCCTCCTCTTTCTCTTTCCACCCGTCTCTATCCTTCGCCAAATCTCGCCAAAATGGGTGAAATAGCGATAATAAAATCACATAATATGACATTTTAGTATTAGATATTTTAACTAAGTGACATGGATATTTTTTTGTTTTTTTCCAAAACTGTTCAAGTTGGTATCTCTGCTGGTATCAGGTTATCGTTGAGTTTTGGGGCAAACTTTAAATAAAATAAATACTTAAAGACTTAAAATCTTGAGTTAACCAAGAACGAACTTTTTGATAAGTACTCCCAATGGATAGGAATTAGCCTAATGTTGTATTTTCTACTGGAGCGATGCCGCAGGTAAAATCTAGTTGGAACAAAGAGGTCAAAACTCATTGGAACATAAGAGAATAATACAGCAATGCAAAACACTTCCATCATAATTAATTCAAGAACATTTATTATTTACTTATTTATTTATTTATTCCTACAAGTTATATGGCAGTGCTCGATGATAGCATATGACTCGTTAGCACTACTGTAATGGGACTTGTACTATTTTTCTGGCATGTTTAAAATGGCCTTAAGACAACCGGCCGATAAATTGCAATTTGAAGAGCATTGTCGACTTTGTTGAAAGGTGGAGTAAAATAGTCCATTGTTCTAGCGCGTGGAAATAAATTGTTATTAGAATTATCTTCTGTATAGGTTTATCCATAGATCTTGAACAATTTATCTTTGAGTGTCTAGAGACTCAAGGTAAATATGGACAATCGACCAATTATTTATTATAAAACTTTTATGAAGGAAGGATTTAGAATGGATTCTGTAGTGATTATCGTCGGCCCAGTTGATCAATATCGGTCAGCGTGTCAGAATGACACTTGTTTTATCCAGATTCAAACATGGTCAAACGCTTGTGTTAAGATTGGCATGCATAAAATCAATATGACGTTATGTTTATCAGCACTTGTGACATCGGAAATTAACTTGGCATGAATCATGTGGCTACATAAATATTAATAATGGTTTTTATTTTATTTTAATTTGAAATGAAAAACATAATTGATATTCTTGGAACATTGAAAAACTAAACAATAGGTTGTCAATTCCACATTGTGTTAGAAAGATAAAAGTGACATACAAACTATCAGTAATCATCGGTTGACACTACCAGCACAAATGATAATTAATTAGACCTATTTATCAACAAACACTAATGGAATTCCAAACCTTTGTGATTATTAAAAACTTACGTTATTTATTTGTTTAATATCTATTACTTACCTACTCACAATTTCTTATGATTATTTTTATCCCTCTACCTAAAATATACACAGGTTGTAAAATAGAAAGCTGTATTCGTATGCAGTCAACAAAATAGGTATGCAATTTCCTGGCCGCAATCCATTAAGATCTCTAAAGTCATGGTAACAAATGGAACTTGATTTTCATTTCGTTTTCTTTCAATTTTGTCAATCCTCAGTAACTTGAATAATAACTAAATCTAAAGCTTACAATTATATCATCTATGTATAGCTAAATATTCGAATTCCAGAGCGATTCAAAAGAACTTCGTAGATATGGAGAACATGTTCGACCTGATGGGGGTGGACTCTGACGTGAAGGACACACCGGGTGCGCCAGACTTGTTGGCGAGGCGCGGCGGCATCGAGTTCAAACACGTGTCTTTTGGATACGGGCCAGAGCGGCTAGTGCTCAAAAACGTCAGCTTCAAAGTGCCGCCTGGCACCACTGTAGCTCTGGTGAGTGTCGTCTCGTGCGGACTAAAGGATTAGGTTCCAATTGCAGATGTGACTTCATGCCTCCACTACACGTCCGCAGATGCATCCGCGGACGTACGCAAATGCATCCACAGACGAATCTCCACCAACCGACCACACGTCTGTTGACGTGGTGGGGACGCCGAACGCTCGCGCTTGAACCCTTTGATGCGTGCCACAAAAACCGACAGCAAACGGATCTTCTTCTTCTTCTTTTTTTAAAATATGGCTTCTGTCCCACTTTACTGGTAGGACAATTTCGCCAGTGTCGAAGTAAGCTCTCTTGGGAGCGACGTTGTACGGTGATTGTAGTTTCTGCAACTTGATAGAAAAATTCCAGAAACCACGTGGAATCAACTTGCGCATTAAAAAATGTCAGACACGAGAGCAATATAGAATTTTGTGATCACTGTTAATTAAGGTTAATCGCCGCATAAAACACTATCAAAATTATACTACAACTAGCCAAAGAAACAGAAATACCAAAATTAGATACTGTCTACATCCGCCACGTTCGAATGCTACAAATCGAATCTCAACTCAACTCAACGGATCAGTGGCAGATGCGTCTGCGGACGTCAAATACCTACCACAGATGCCCAAATTTCCCCCTCTACACGTCCGCGGATGCATCCGGAGATGACATCCGCCGACGCATCCGCGGACGTGTAGTGGAGGCATTAAACAGCGCGAATATTAAGTACTACGCTATACTATAATGGTTTAGGTACTTTACTAAATGTAAACAAACTATATTATGCGACTAAACTAAAAAGTACGTCGAAAATGTGACGCGTGAAATTCAATTACAAATATTGCATTTGGCTGGTTAACCCGACGCCATAACTTTTGTTCGTGTTGGCAGCTGATGTTTGTTTACATTTAGTAAGGTACCTAAACCTTTATAGTAGTACAAGTCGATTCACAAGAGCTGGCACGATTGGATCGAATGAGCGAATAATAATAATAAAAAAAAAATATCACGGGACAATTCACACCAATTGACCCAGTCCCAAAGTAAGCTAGGAAAGCTTGTGTTATGGGTACTAGGCAACGGATAAACATACTTATATAGATAGATACATACTTAAATACATATTAAACACCCAAGACCCGAGAACAAACATTCGTATTTTTCATACAAATATCTGCCCCGACACGGGAATCGAAGTATCTATGTGTTACCTATTTGAATACACTTCACACAAATATGAAAATGTCATGCATCAGTCATTTTCCTACACAAATGACATGACATTACTTCGTTCAATCCATTCGTGCCAGCTCTTGCGAATCGACCTGTATATACAATTCTTTCGCAAGAAAAATGAGAAATGAGCGTGTCATACTATTTACTATGGGCAGTACTTAATAGAAAAAAAATCGTATCCCTGGAAAAAGACGTTTTTGACGTGACAACGTCTAATAAATCGATGGGGGATGAAATTTTCATTGATTTTGCCGTAGGATGCACCGTTTTCAAGATATTTGACAAAACACCGGTTCTCGTCCGATCACCGAGGTTAAGCAACGTCGGGCGCGGTCAGTACTTGGATGGGTGACCGCCTGGTTTCATTTTTGTTTTTTGAATGTTTTGTTATGACGTTGTCACGTTAAACTATCGTCCGTAAACCGAATTTACAGACAACCGGTTTTTCCAATATTGGAAGCAGCTCGGCCGTCTAGCTAGATACTGAGTCATAAATATGACTAATCTAACCTTTTCTTCTTTCCAGGTCGGCCCCAGCGGCGCCGGCAAATCCACCATAATGCGTCTCCTGTTCCGTTTCTACGACGTAAACGAAGGAGCCGTTTTGGTGGACGGCCAGGACGTGCGCACTGTCACGCAATCCTCGCTGCGCGCCAACATCGGCGTCGTCCCGCAGGACACTGTGCTCTTCAATAACACCGTTAGGTGAGGTACCAGCCTAAGCTCATACCGTAAAATTCTGCACCTAATTGTTCGGATTGAAATACAATTTAGATAAAACATTACACATGGGATCACTAAATCGATTCTGAAAATTCTTTAATTTATAAAAAGTTACACTAGCACAGATTAACAAAGGCTACTTTTAGCCTGGTAAAATTCCCGCGAGACACAGACGAAATTGCGACTAACATAAAACAAAATCTTAACATTGAAATCAATTTCCAGATACAACATTCAGTATGGAAGACAGGGAGCACCCGCAGCCGATATTATCTCTGCAGCCAAGAACGCGGATATCCATGACAGAATTCTAACCTTCCCCGATGCTTATGATACTCAGGTAATTACCACAAAGTTGTCTCACGACGTTGACTATTCTTTACAGTTTTGTTGTAGATATTTGAGGAACTAAATCTGCATCAGTTTACAAGATATTTTTATTTAATTTCAAATTGTGCTTACCTCAGGTCGGAGAGAGAGGTTTAAGGCTCAGTGGAGGAGAGAAGCAAAGGATAGCCATCGCTCGGACGATTTTAAAAGACCCCGCTATAGTCCTTCTTGACGAAGCGACATCAGCCTTGGACACAAATACGGAAAGAAATATTCAAGTAAGTGTCTGAAGTGTTTGTGTGTGAGTGCTTTTTATCGGACAATTTTAAAGTTTAAAGAAAGAAGTGTGATCTTAGCATTGTATTGTATGTATGGGCACGGTTCTGAACATCGAAAATTGACATATCGAATATATTGAAAAAAAAAATTTGAAAAAATTTTAGTTGGCTAAGTAAAGTTTTTTGAAGAGGTGCTAATTATATTTTTTTTCGACAGTCGGCGTTCTGGAGATCGAGAAACTGCAGCTGTTTTATTTTTATCTCCTATTGTTTACTGGAAATATTTTTTTGAGTGCTTGAGATGACATTTGTGAGATTTTATGGTTGACAAGCCGTTCGTGCTCAGAACTTAGTAGAAACAGAAAAAAAACCGAAGTGAATTGTCACTGCTGTCAATGTCAAATCGTTTGCGTTTCGTTTGCTTTGCGTTTTGGTGTGCTCAGTGTGATTTTTTGACTATTTTTTATCGACCTGCGCTTAAAATCCGGACTTTCAATTTTACCGCATTTCTCCACGACCTATGCACAATAATTGGATCACGATTGAATACTTTCGATCACTATTTTGGAACTGCTTCTTGGACAACGCAAAGCAAACGAAACGCAAACGGTTAGATTTCATTTGACATTGACAGAAGCGACAGTTGAATTCGTTTTTTTTTTATTTCTTCTTAGTACTGAGCACGAACCGCTTGTCAGCCATAAAATCTCACAAATGTCATCTCGAACACTTAAAAAAATATTTCCAATAAATAAAAGCAGATAAAAATAAGACAGCTGCAGTTTCTTGGTTGGTGAAGTCGACCACTGTCGAAAAAAAATATAATTAGCATCTCTTCAAAAAACTTTACTTAGCCAATTGTTAAAAAATCCAGTTTTTTTTTCTGAAACCATAAACTTCTTAGAATACATATATTAAAACGGCATCGTATAGGTTAAGTTAGTTTCATAACAACTTAAAAAGTTTACGGTTTCAGAAAAAAATTTCGATATTTTAACCTAATTTTAACTACAAGTTAAGTACGAAGTATCTTTTTCTATTTATTTTTTTATTTTCTTCAACTTCATTTTTTTATTACTTTTACGGTCATCCCGTGAAACCATATACTTCATTTTTTTATTACTTTTACGGTCATCCCGTGAAACCATATATATGTACTTAACTTGTAAAAGTTGGCCTTGTAGCGCCATCTCTTGGTCCAGGTGAGCGGGTAGCTCCGAAGGAGTGTTGAAGTCTCTCGGTAGAGGGCATAACATAGATGCGCTTTATCACTGCCTAAATGTGATTATAACAGACTGAAGTGTACGATGTATGGGAAAGATTCGTCGCTAACTTCTAGACCAGTGATGGTGTAGGGGTAAGCACGCAGCACGGAACGCTGAGGACCTGGGTTCGATTCCCAGCATTGGTCTTTTTTCTGGGGTTTTTTCTGTGCATCTATATTTCAGTTTGTATTTAGTTTGAAATATATTTTTAACTAATTTTTTTTATTTAATAACTTGGGCAGGCAAAACTTACATATGTAAGTCGCGGTCCAGCACTTGACGGTATTCTCAAATCCCTTATGTTTAACTTTTAAAGTATTAAGTTCAGATTTAAAGGGAAATTTTACAAAACCAAGTTTCATTACATGTAATATTTTTTATTTATTTCTTTCAGGCCGCATTAGGACGTGTTTGTGCGAATAGAACAACTCTGATCATCGCACATAGATTGTCGACTATCATTCACGCAGATGAGATTCTTGTGTTGAGGGAAGGAGAAATCATTGAGCGCGGAAAGTGAGTATTTGAAGCTATCAAACTATAATTATGTTTTTCACCCACATAGTCATATTCTATTTTCTGGTGCTTCTACAGTCGTCATCAGATTTAAGGAGCGGTCTAAGTGCTCATAAAGATCTGAACATCAACACGCTCTAACCTCCTTGACAGTAAGGGAACGTCCGCATATGGATTGAGTTTAAAAAGTTGGATTATGTTAGTTAACCAATCAAGACGGTTGAGGGTGAAGACCAAAAATTTGCACATCTGTTAAAGCTGCATTAGCAGGTATTTGTAATTACTATTATTTTTTTCCATTGTGACACGAAAATTATCCATACAAACTATTGTTAATTTTCATGTCACAATGGAAAAAGTTAATGGTAATTTTAACTACCTGCTAATGCAGCTTTAACAGTGTGCAACTTTTTGGTCTTCAGCCTTGATTGGAAAAAGTGCCACGTAAATTACCCATACAATTTTGTGATTAATTCTGGAAACATATCGGAATTTTTTGATGTACTCATTTTCACTACTGATGTTCAATGTCTAATATTTTAAACTCCATCAATATTTTGACCACCTTCTCCACTGTCGTTAATGGCGACTGTTTGGGTTCATGACAACCAGATGACCTAGTGGTTAGAGAACCTGAATACGAAGCTTGAGGTCCCAGGTTCGATTCCCGTGTCGGGGCAGATATTTGTATGAAAAATACGAATATTTGTTCTCGGGTCTTGTGGTTGTTTAATATGTATTTAAGTATGTATCTATCTATATAAGTATGTTTATCCGTTGCCTAGTACCCATAACACAAGCTTGGCTTACTTTGGTACTAGGTCAATTCGTGTAAATTGTCCCGTGATATTTATTTATTATTTTATTAAAAATGACACCACAATTTTACTCATTCCAGCCATGAAGCTCTCCTAGCTCAAGGCGGCTTCTATGCCTCGATGTGGCAACAGCAGCTCGAGAACAGAAACAGCGTGAACCCAGAAGAAGGCGAGGGCAATGCAACCAACGAGCCGCGGCCGCCTCTACCGTCCAACGGCATATTCGGCCACGGTCACGGCCACGGCCACTAATGTAGATACGTAGAAGGAAAGTCAAGGTGCTAGGCTCACAGGAAACGTTGGTCCATTTTAACGTTATCGTCTTGGGTCGTCCCATTCGTTTTTTGTCAAGTTCTTAATTCGTCTCATTCGGATTTCGTCATCCATTCTTCATTCGTCACTTTCGGTGGTAGTCTTTGTCGTCTTTGGTCATATTCGTTGTTTGTCTTTTTCTTATTCCGGGTCATTCCGCTATTAGTCTTTATATTTTTTTGGTCATGATCGGTGTTAGTCTATCTCTTTTTTAGTCTCATTCGTTATTCGTCCTATCGTCTTTGGTCTTATTCTAATGAACTAAAACAATTACTTTGCTCACCCGCGACCTTACAATAGTTACGTTTATGCAAGAAATGTGCGTTCATGCAGTTCCTCCACCTCCACACTGTACGAACACACACAAATCACATAAACCCAACCATCACCACCACCAAGCTACACTGACGCGTTTCGAACTCAACCAGAGCTCATCTTCAGAGTTATCACAACCGTATGCTATGCTACCAAATGTTAAACTAACAAACCAAAACAAATGTTTTAACTTGTCACTGTAACTTCTCAAGTACCCACTTTATTTTTCTTATTCTCAAACTACCCCACAAAAATTAACTTTTATTCTTATTCTAAGTTCGTATTTTTCTTATTTGGGCTCTTTAGAAATTGATCTCATTCTTTATTGGACACATTCACTATTTTTCCCGTTTGATATTCGCAATTTGACTCGTTTTCTTTCAGGCGACTAGAATCACGAAAAGAGAAATTACGAAAATTATGAAGTATAAAATTGTCTACTATACTTAGTCAGGGGGTTCCACTCCTTTGTACGAGCAAATTCGGCTCCTAGGTAAATAGTGATCTGGGGTTCTGGACAAAACGCTTTGATATCCGCTGTCGAAATGAGACGAAAACCGAACAAAACGAATTATGAATGGACCTAAAAACGAAAGTGACTTACTGCTAATGGGAACAACAAAACAACGAACGTGTCGAAAAAAAATGTGACGAGTAACGAATGAGACTAAAAATTAAAAAGACTAACACCGAACATGTCAAAAGAAGAAGAGACGAACATCGAATGAACCTGAATAAGAACAAGACAAACAACAACTATGACCCAAGACGACAATGACTAACAGCGAAAGTGACGAATGAAGAATGGATGACGAAAGCAGAATGAGCGAGTTAAGAACTTGACAAAAAACGAATGGGACGACCCAAGACGATACAATTTTAACAAATAGGTACTGTAATTATTAACACTATCACACTCCGTTATCATCTCGTCGCGTCACTATTAGTCATTAGATTTAAAAAAAAAGTGCTGCGGTAGCAAAAACTATCAAACTCCGTAGAAAAGCGTTTGACCTTAATTAATTTTCAATTTCTGTGAATTCGCCTTTAATTTACTGGCGTGTAAACTTATAGTGTGGTCAAACGAGGACAATACGTTTGTATATTTGGTACTTAGGAATAATACTAACAGACTGTAGGTATAGAAGCTGCTTTACGTGCTGATCGGTGGCGGTGAGCTATTCTTATGGAATAATTGTGAAAGATTAATCGGCTGTGTTAAATGAAGTCAAACGAGCGAGTATTTTTGGATCGCATGTTTTTTTTAAACTCAGTCGCATGTGATAATGAATATCCATTTTGACGTTTTACTCGATTCTCGATGAATGTTAAAAAGATAGCGATTTGACGTTATTTATTTTACTTGTGGCTGTTTTTTTTTTGTCCTGCCTGGGCATCAGACGTAAGTAAATACTATACTAGGCATCTTAATTCTGTCCAATAGACCGTTTTTTGGAATTGCCACAGGAAATTCATAACATAATATGATCTTCAACACTACAAATATAGTGAACCACATGAACCACTGACCTTACGTAATTACAATTAAAAACATAGCGCATTCACTCTAGGTGTACCTGTTTTTAATTTTAGATACATTTTCAATGAATTGTGTGTAGATAACGTGTTAGAGCAATATTAATGTATGTTTTATCTTCAAAATAAGTCACGCCATGGGGTGCGTTCCAAAGACACAAATGTCGCAAATACATAGCGACGCTCTAGACGTGATCTGACCCGAATGCTTAATAATAAACTAAGTCAGAAAAACAAATGTATGTATGTACGAATGTACAAATAATGAAGATTGGAAATTTCTGCATCTCAAAAGTAAGAATAAAAATAAAAAACTGACGCGATGTCATATCTAGAGCGTCGTTGCGTCAATACGAATCGTAATACACTACATTATACAATATTAGTATCTATTGTGATAAGAAATTTATATTATTATGTACCTTTTGTACATAGTTAATATAATACAATAATGAAATGTAAGATTAATTATTATAATACAATAACGATGGTATCGGTCGAATATCTTTGTCGCACGATTAAAGGTAAGAATATTACTTGAAATTTGATCAGTTTATTTTACTTTGTTAGCTGATTATAATGCAATATTCCTGTTTCGAGTAACTGCGTTTTATTTTTAACCGTGCGATCTGTATTAATACCAATGTGATGGGAAATTGTACGTGAAAGTTCAGTGTTATTAAATGTTTTATTTTATTTGAATATTTTTTTGCTTGGACACAATCTCAAAGAGATGTAGATGGGGTAATGAGGAGGCTTTTGAGATTGGTTGGCGAAAAGAGATGCACGTTAGAAACTATTGAGATACGAAGAGGATAAATGATACGCTCGTGCGTAGAATCCCAAGAACCCAGAAAAAAATAAATCTGAAGAAGGAAGAATGGTTCCCAATATACCAGATTTTTCAAAATACCACATTACCTATTTATTAAAATCCCATTATACCAGATGTCCAAACTAATAAATTCCACCAAAAAATCACTTCCTCGAGTTCTAATCTAATCTATGTTGTAACCTGGTGTAACGAGAATCTGTTAAGCTAGAAATGTGGTAAATAGGTAATGTTTTATTTTGAAAAATCTGGTATTTTGGTAATGTGGTATTTTAGGCACGAGCGAAATGAGATTTGGGCATTTAATTTGACATGATAATATGTTACAAATATTTTCGAGGTAAGAAGAAAAGGAAGACAAAGATTAAATTATTTCAACCAAATTAAAAGAACGTAAGGGTCCATGTATAAAGAAGGCAGCAGAAAGGGATAAGAAGCGATTACTCCCCCGTGCAACTCTTAAATTTTGATGATGGACATTCTTTTGATTGACAGTAAATAAAATACCATATAGAGTAATGTTATGATAAAATCTTAAATTTATTTCGAAAGTAGGTTTTCTTAAGCCAAAAAAGCATGTATATCAAAGTGATTCCCTTTTTGTTTAAGTAGTGAACAGATTAATTGTAAATTAATTTAATTAAGTATCTCATCGATTATTCAGTCTATTAACGGATTCGCACGAGTTCCAATTCCATGGCGTACAAAGTTTGAACCTAGCTATTTTCCAACATTTCTAAGCCAGTATCGTTTTTAGCATTATTCTTTAATTCATCTTGATATTTCTGGTTCCTCGCCTGGTATTCGCTGACGGTCAACGATGGCCTTACTCTGGCATACTCGATACTTCTTAAAGTCGACTCTTTTGGGTAAAAAGTGTGTTCCAAAGTCTTCACGAGACCCGATGACACCTATGAATATTATTTATTTATTAACGCATCCAGTATCCTGACCATAATTGTATAAGTGTTTTGCTGACTTTCACCCAGGGGTTACCTTTACCTATCATATCCACGAAAAAATTTTTTCCCAATATTTAAAATCCCGAATGCTTCATTTATCGGAATGCATTTTTTTCTGAAACTGTAAATATTTCAGGATTTTTATAAAACAACCCTAACCTAACCTAAAGAGTTCTACACGATGGTCCTGAAATAAATCCTGAAATATTTACAGTTTCAGAAAAAAATGCTTTCGGACAAATGAAGTTTTCGGGATTCTGAATCTTCGGAAATAAAATTTTCTAAACATCGATAGGTTCCCTCACCCAGGTCTTAAAGAACTTCGTGTATCGAGCCATTCCGTTCACGGTGAATAGTATTGAACGAAAGAGTGAAAGGGGTGGCACGATACGAATTTCGACTTTTGAATTTCGCCCCCCCTGAGCTTTTACAAAATTCGTATTTCTTACTCAGTTATAGTTAAGTACTACATAATGCATTAACTCAATTTTTCAAATTAGTCTGATAAAATTGAGGATGTTCATACTTGGTTGAAATGAAACGAACACGAACACGAACTCAATGTATGGACACCTCAAATTTAATAAGACTAATTAAAAAAAACTGGCCAAGAGCGTGTCGGACACGCACAAGGTAGGGTTCCGTAGCCATTACAAAAAAATCAAGTAATATTTTTCTAAGGATTTCGTATGTGTACGGAATCATCCAAGTTTAGGTATGTTTTATACCTTAGGCTACTATTTACTCTTAAAGTACAAATAATTTCCAAGCAATCTTAGCAGCTATAATTTTCTTAGTAAATTTGATATATTTACTACCATTCTGATTTTTTTCAAATTTTTCCACCTAACAGTTTAGATTTTAGAGGGGGGGGGACGCTCGATTTTAATGAAAATTTTCACTTTAAAGTTGAATATTTCGCAAACAGATCACTGAATAGAAAAATCATGTTAGCAACCCCGCAATGGTTTTAAAAGACCTATCCAACGATACCCCACACTATAGGATTAGTCGAGAAAAAAAAATCACCCACCCTTTACGTCTATGGGAGGTACCCTAAAAAAAATTTTTTTTTTATTTTTTTTTTACCACTTTGTTGGCGTGACTGATATGTATATTCATGCCAAATTACAGCTTTCTAGTACTAACGATATCTGAGCTTAGCCGCGGACAGACAGACAGACAGACAGACGGACAGACATGGCGAAACTAAAAAAGAGTTCGAGTATTATATTATATTGTCCAAATTTCCAGCATTAACTGAGCAAGAAACACTAATTTTGTATCACCATTTTTGTGTCACCTATATTGTATAACGTTACTGTATTGTATTACTATAACAGCGTATATATGCGTTTGATGCACTGAGCGAGTCAGGTCCTGTAAATAGGCCTTAACGCATTTACTGTCGGGAACTCATTTATGCGTTTACGGGACTTTCGCCTAGTACCGCTGTCATAGTTTCGCAGTCATTTTAACGCACATATGCGTTTGTGGCACATTAAGAAATCTCGAGTCTGGTCGCCGGCAGCAATTGCGTTGACCCTTAAACCATTGACAACCCTGTCAAGACATTCGATTTTGGACCGTAAATGTTGATAATTTGTATCGGCTTTGATTTCTGTTTGACGGCAAATATATTTCTGGTATAGATTTAAGGGTTAAGACAGGCTCTTTCATGGCTAGCTCTGGTGAAAAAAGTGGTTAGATAATAATAAAAGCTTAAAAATGATTTATAAGTACCTTTCGGGGTCCCTTTGTCCCGTTGTCCCTGTTTGTAAGTATTTCCTCGAAAGATTCTTTTTCCGCTGGAATTAAACCACGGCGGTAATGGTCCATTTCATCCTCGCTTACTATTCCCAAGTGTGTAGATTTCGTCAGCATTATGTTTTTTGGTATACCGTCTGATCCTCGAGCCCTAAAGAGTAACTTTATACAAGTACAGCAGAAGAAACTGAACTTTCTGGCCACTATTTGTAAAAGTACACCCCAGAAATATATGGACCTGCCACACCCTCTTAATGTCTCTAATAAATAAGTACATAGTATAGTAGCCTACCTATAGTAGTATACCTTTATATATATTTTTGAGTCGTTCTTTACGTAAATTTTCTTTACTTGACTATACTATAGTTGTAGTGTAGTTAAAGAAAACTACTTAGTTTTCTACTTGAAAGAAGTGAACGAGCATCCTTTGGTTAACTGCCCTGTATAGTCCTGTCCACCCACCATAGAAAGTTCTCTCACAGTACCTCACAAGACCAGAGTTAACTATTATAACTTCACTGCTAACCCAGGGCTGACCCTAGTTTCATTGTCAGTACTTATAAAATTCGTCGGGGATAGTGCAAAACCGCTTATATACCGTACGTAAATACCGCGTATCTGCACTACATGCAGTTTTACAGGGCATGGTTTTAACTTCATATTTGTTTTACTTTAACGAATTTCGAATAAAAATTGGAAATTGGCTAAATTTTTCAGATATGCGGAGCTATACTATCTCCGGCGAATTGCCGTCCCTTATACAGGTTAAACAATTTAATTTTTAGGTATAACCCTAAACAGTGCAAGGGCCCTACGTTAGAGGACGCGATGTCACTTTGACACTATCTGTGAAAAAGGCTTTACGATGGTCACGATCCAGTTGGCTCAACGTGGTAACGTTATCTTTCTATATGCAACTAGAAATTAAACTAAGCTGGCCTGGTGCATGTCTAAGGGATGTGAAGAGACAAAATATCATACTTGTAATCCTTCAAAGTAGGCAGTTCCTCGTCGTCATATTGGTTTTCTTGGTAGAGGCGTGTCAGTATAGAATGCCGTTTGACCTCCACCTCTGAGGAGAGCGGCGTAGGGGGCGTTCTAACAAACATGGTGGTTCGTCGTTTTACTTTCGGCGATGGTTCCATTACTTCTGGGTGTATGCGGACCTTTCTATAAGAAACAGTCACCTATTATCCAGTTATGATTTATGATACTCATACCCTTGCCACATTACCTCTACGAGTAGATTACTATACACACAAATCATAACGAGAATCATTTTCCTCGAAAAAAAAATAATAAAAAACCAACCTTGATGCTATACCATCTTCGTCTAAATCTAGCGAAGATGTCTTATTAATGATATGGACCTTTTCCAAGTCGGCTGGGCGGACGAAACCTGTTTGCCTCCGCTTTATTTCTTTATGCACAGCTTTAAACTCTTCGATCGGTATGGAAATAGACACTTTCCTTAAAAAATAGTAAAAAAAATACTTATATACATATAAGTTTCTTTGTGTCAAAACCAGTTGCTCTGGTTTATAAAAGAATCTTAGTACATAGTTACCTACTATTACAAGCCGGGATTTAAACGCTACAATTTATTGCTAACATGACGACGACGTCGGGACTCGTGACCACAGCCGCTGCAATGTGGTCGAAACGTCGTGGTAATTTTAACAGTAACTATTAGCTTGTTTAACTCCCGGGTTGTAATCATAACTATGACTGAAAATAGGGATGTTGACGCCATTAAAAAATAATTTGAAGACTCGACTCCAGTAAAAGTAAACGCTTTATTTTAGCCCTAAAAACCAGATTAATTTTCGATTAACTGCAAAATTTGATTTTTTGTTGCTTTATAAGTTTTATAACAAATAAATACAGTTATTTGATTGAGTTGGAGAACAAGTGACGTCATAAGTTGCTATTGCCATTCAAAGTCTATGGGAGAATTGTTTTGACAGCTCATAAAAAGTACGTTAGTTAATTGGGTGGTGTCAAAATCCCTATTGCGAAAGAATACTACTTATAAATAGTGCGCTTAAATGTTTATCATGGGTGAATTACGTATAAAGCAATATTGTGTCATGTTAAGTTTGTATTAGCTGTGTATGTATGTACATGCTAGAATACATTATGCTATCTGGTTTCATGCAATAGGTATGATAACGAAAATCCCATTCCAATTAGTGTCTTCTAAAACCACCTAGTTACTGGCGCAGAGTAGATCTACTCTGCGCCAGTGAAACCAGATAGCATAATGTATCCTAGTACATAATATATCTATATATTATGTACTTACTTCGCAAAGCTTTCAGCTCGGGTACGACCATCTGTCGAGGCTATTCTAGTAACAGAAAACAGAAGTGAGTTTTTATTCCTTTCGATGAAATTTTTAGATATTGATAGGGTAGGTATATTGGCCAATTTTACCTTACTCTTCGAAGTTCTTCGTCAGTTACCAGCTCTGATCTAATGAAAATAATTTTTAACAATTTATAAACGGTTAACTTTACGTTAAAAACATCTTTTAAGGCACCGTAGTCTGCTTTGAAAGAGAACGTTCTACAATTTGAATTATTAAAACTGCTTTTGCGATCAATGCTTTAGTAAGACAGTTTAGGGTTAGTTCACACCGAGACGCGACGCTGTATTTTACATCCAAAGGATACGACAACAAGTACTCATTGGACATATCGCATGCTTAGTAATAAACGGTCTTAACTCAAAAATCGTGAATTATGGTAAATCGAGTTTAAAGTTTAAACTTTAAAATCGATTTACCATAATTCACGATTTTTGAGTTAAGCCCGTTTATTACTAAGCATGCGATATCTATTCTCAATGAAAAATGTAGCATCGCGTCGCGTTTCTGTGAGAAGTTCCTGGCACCTGTATACTTAGGTTTTCTTTCTGAACAGACTATGGACATAAAATATTTTTATAGATAGCTACTTTCTGGGGCTTCCAAACAGGTTGACTTTGGCATCTCCTCTTGCTATATTACGAATGATGGTACCAGCAAAGCTCACTCGATCCGTATTCAACCTATTAAAATAAATTAAGCTGATTAGTAGGCATCGTACAAAAGCTACGCATAGTGCATAGTTACAACACATATACGGTAGCTACTATAGAAATACACTAGCTTCTGTCGAGGACATAAAAGCATAATTGTTATCCCTTTCTAACCTATGTTATTCGAAAGGAATGTATACGTAGGTGTCGTAGGTACTTTATGCCCGTTACTTAATGCCACTAACTAATTACGATAAGGCATTATTACTGAAATGGTACGCACTTTAAGTATCTTTGGATTTCTTTTTCTTCGTCAGATTCTAACGAAGATTCTGGAAAGGAAGGCATTTACAATTTAGTCAACAGAAACGCAATAAGGCTCTGAATAAAATAAATGAGCATCAACTAAAACGGTTTAAAGTAAGGTACTATTTACGTGATGAATCGACGGAATCCAGTGACACGTTGAAGACTTCCGATGGGTACATTATCATTTTATGTATGACAGCACTGTACTTCTCTGGATATGTTGTTTCCAAGTCACTTTCTAGACAGTAATCGCCTTTTAGGAACCTGTGTAAAGTTGAATACAACTGAATATCTAACGTCATTTTAAACGACTTCGACGAAACAAAGACAAGGGAAAGGAATAATTATTAATGTTTATAAATAGCATAAGTAGCTGACACCATTTTGAATTTTGATCATCATTTCAGCCGAATGACGTCCACTGCTGAAATAGCCCTCCCAAGGTTCGCCAAGCCAAACAGACCGGTCTTGTGCCATCCGCATCCAACGCGTTCGCCCAGGTCGTCGCTCTATCTTGTTGGAAACCTACCTACACTGTGTCATCCGTCTCTGAATTTTAATAATATTTCATTTTAAATAACTTGGAGGAAGTTACGATGGCGAACTCACTTTTTCAAATCATATTCGGAACTAACTTCACCAGGATACGGTACGTCGGTTAGTTCTATGTAGTACGGCTTTTCAGGTTTGACAATAATGTCCACTGAGGCAGGCGGAGTGACCTGCTGGTAGGAATACTCTTCAGGTTCATACTCCGACACATCAAAGGCATTGTTGTCGCTCGTGGAGGGCGGTGCTTCGGCCTGCTTGGGATCAGTTTTAGCAGTAGTCGATTTTAGTGATTTCTGGTCAGCATCTTTCTTTTCCAACTTTTCGTCTTCTGGTTTCTTGTGCATAAACCTAAATGGTAATAATAAATATTGGTTTTTGTTGTATATAAAATCCACATCGAATCCAAATTCGTGGAAGTGAATAGCATTTAGGCTCAATTCACACCGAGACACGTCGTACCGCCGTATGTATCATTTCATTAAGAAAGTACGTTAAAGAGTAGGTGGATATAGGTACTCATTTGACTTATTCTCTCAATGAAACATGCAGCGTCGCATCGCGTTGAATTTTGTTGTGAATTGACCCATATAGGTACTCCCGTACATATTTCAAACTACATAGTTACAATTTTCATAGGCCATTAATTCAGTTTGAGCTGGACACCTTTGAGTGGCATGAAGATCAGCAGCATTTAATTCATCTTTATCTTCTTCAGCAGCAGCTGCAGCTTCCGCTTCCCTCAATTCACGCTCGGCTTCCCGTCGCTCAATTTCTAAAAAGACTTTCGTCATTAGCTCCTGGAAATGCCACTGAACATTACTTTCTGTCTACACCCAATTGAAAATCCGGTTCGAAGGATCAAAAGTACCTCAATCAACAGTTCTCCAAGAGCAATTAGATCTTCAATGTGGGAATGAATATATTCCTTGGCTCCTCTGTTTATCATAATATCGTGACAGTCTAAATTTAAAATGCCTGTTTGATAAATTTCTATTTTTGATAACGGCGACTCGTACCAAGTTTCAACTTTTTCGATTTTTTGCAGAGTCGATTCGCCATCTATGAGTTGTCCGAATGCTACATACTTATGAATCATCCACGGAGCCGGTTGTAGCAATACGAAAAATTGCGTTGAACACTCCACGTGTCTGCCAAAATTCATAAACACGTTAATTCGGGCGTCAGTTCAGTCACGAATTGATGAATATTATTTAAAATTATCAAATCATCAGTCTGGGCCATCAGTCCGTCATTCCGAGGGGCTTACACAATAATTCTGACCAGAATGATGGACTGAACTGACGCCAGAATAACGCCATAAAAGTTTTGTTTAAATACTTATCGTTAAAAATGCAAAAAGAAAACAATGATAAAGAAATCTACGGACCTGCCAGCATTAGCCATGCAAAGAACGCCTCGCTTGTCAGGTGGTATTATAAAGTTCTCGCAGTAGAACTTTGTATCTTTGAGTCCAAATCCTCCGCATTGTATCCAGCCATCTTTGACAATCCGATGTATTGGAGTACCGCTGTAACCGCCTTTCGTTTCTTTGCAAAGACGCAGGAAGTTCTCGCAAGTATACGGGGCTACATCTGTATAAAGCTAAAATAACAATTTACGTTTCCGTAAAGGCCACCACAAACCGAAGCGCGGGGCACCTACGGAGCGTGCCCAGCGCGCTCTATAACACTGAATTATGTATACCGTGACACACATCGGCAGTGCGGCACAGCGTATTTGATTCAGTGTAATAGAGCGCGCTGGGCACGCTCCGTCGCCGTCGCGCGCACTCCCCGCCCTGCGGTATGTGGAGGCCTTAAGACATCAAAGTACATGCGGTTATAACTTACCATAAATATCAATGTTCCGATGTGTTTACTATTTATGGATATGTGGATGTAGGCACAGGGCCTCTGTAAAGATATATTAATATTTTAATACTTCTATAAAGCTCCAGTAGAAGTATGTATGTATGTATGTATGTAAAACTCTTTATTGTACATAAAACATGAAAATAACTAGTTAACAAGAGATACAGATGTACAAAGGCGAACTTATCCCTTAAAGGGATCTCTTCCAGTTAACCTTAGAACGACAAGTATTGCCTAACGGCAGGCATTTAATAAGCACTAACTTGACGCATTCACCATCTCTTTTTATCCTCATCCTATACCTTTTGACAAAAAGAAGTGGTGAAAGAGATTGTGATTCCGAGTGCTATAGAGAATAATAGCCTCAGTATATTAAAATAACTGAATATCGGGAAAAACTGTGGGGTGTGTGGCTTGGCCTATGGCCTATCAAGCAGGGGTCGTGGATTCAAGTCCAGGCTCGGACCTCTGAGGTTGTCGGAATTTACGTGCGAAATTGTATTTGAAATTACTGTGAAGGAAAAAATCATGAGGACACCTGCATATACCTGGGAAGAAATTAAATCGTGTATGTGAAGTTCCTAAACCGCACTGGGCCCGCGTGGGAGCTACGGCCCAAGCCCTCTCATTTTGAGAGGAGGCCTGTGTACCCTACAGTGGAACGAATAGGCTGGGATGATGACGATGATGATGAAAATATTAGAGGCTTAAGCTGCGTACGGACTGCGCGCACATTACGCGTACCCGGGTACGCGTAGTCGGTTACGCGTGTCCTGGAACGCCATGTCCGTACTTGCAGCTACGCGTACACTGTACGCACCACGTACGCACTGTACGCGTAGCTGCAAGTACGGACATGGCGTTCCAGGACACGCGTAACCGACTACGCGTACAGTAAAATTACATAAAGTTTACCACTGACAGATGGTTTGCCTACATTTCATATTCAACTTTAATAACCTACAAATAAAGCCAATTTTAGAATACTGTTACCCACGTTTGCAGATTTTGTAATAGCTACTCTATTTGTATGGTATTAAAGTTGGAAATGAAATGAAGGCAAGCCATCTATCAGTGGTAAACTAAAAGTAAACGTATTGTACCCGTGTGCGCGCAGTCCGTACGCAGCTTAAGAACTTACATTAGAACCATTAACAAAACTAGCGAATTGCTTGATACTCTCTTTACAATAGTCTAAAACTAAATGGTAAGTATATTTTGTATTGATTAGCTCTTTGAGTTCCTTTTCTCCGCCAAGGATTTTGTCGTTTATCAACACTGCAACTTGAGAAGACAAGCAGTATGCCAGACCACCATATTGTATCTTCAAATCGTTCCACACCAAGGGCCATTCAACGCTCGTTACACCTGAAATTATGTAAACG
The DNA here is from genome assembly GCA_947859365.1 of Archips crataeganus. Lineage (NCBI taxonomy): Eukaryota > Metazoa > Arthropoda > Insecta > Lepidoptera > Tortricidae > Archips > Archips crataeganus. Next base: position 7,851,353 of record OX402057.1, on the reverse strand, counting down.
CTTGCTACTTACGACGACTTTCAATAAATATATATCACGGGTCAATTTACACCAACTGATCTAGTCCCAAAGTAAGCAAAGCTTGTATTATAGTACTAGGCAACGGATAAACATAAGTACTACATAAATAGGTACGGTCAAGTGCAAAATTATATATATACGCAGAAAAATATCTACCTATACAACTCTATGTCATTCATTTTTCATTAACCATAAGGTTAATGTTTACATATTTTGACGCGATGACTGTACATGTATACATATTTATTTTATGCTTTCGACTGTACATACTTAAAGACGAAATAAAAACCCAAGACTCAACAGCAAACATTAAGTATTTTTCACACAAATATCTGCCCCGATCGGAGATTGAACCCGGGACCTCAAGCTTTGTAGTCAGATTCTTTAACTTCTTGGCTAAGTATCCGGCCGACTGTCTAAACTTACTTAACTTTTACTTAGAGTTTCATTTTGTAATTGGTGCTCAATGTGGCGCAGCCCTTTTAATACGAGAACGTAACGTAGGGTAAACATAATGTTTATTTCGTAACGTAAACATAACGTTTATTTCTGAGACTTAAAATTAAAATACTCATATAATCATCTACATATGTATGTACATATAGGTAACGCCACGAGAGTTGAGGCAAATGTATGTATCTATGTATAAGTATGTTTATCCGTTGCCTGGTACCCATAACACAAGTTTGCCTAGCTTACTTTTATTTATTTATTTAAATGATTACAAACACAGCTACATAAAGTACTGATTACAAAAAAAGTAGTGAATGAATGAAATGAACGAGTGAATGAAAATGTGAGTTATATGATCTTATGATGAAAAATACCTACACCATCCTATGCCTATTATATTTTTTTTTCAATATATAACCGTTTTTGAAATAAAATCAATTTGAAATTGATAAGAAATATTCACAACAAAAAATCGGTATTTTTAAAAATCGAAAAATATGCTTATCTGATTTAAATAAAAAATAAATAAATTTGAATTAAAAATTATGATTTAAATATAATAGATCAGAATATTTTATTTTCTGTTTTGTTTGAACTAGATGTATTTTCCTAAATAATTCTTAACGAAATAGGTTGAAGAAATTTTTAGTCAATTTTGTAATTCACTGTTGAGTCTGTTGAACTTGCTATCGGTAAGAATAAATAACTCTCCTGGCCATACCTATAGGTAACGCCATCAGAGTTGATGTCACGGACACAACAACACGTCATGTAGTGACAGCGGGATTTTGACATTTATTCATACCGAAAGCAAGTTCAACAGACTCAACAGTGAATTACAAGATTGACTAAAAATTTCTTCAACCTATTTCGTTAAGAATTATTTATTAGGAAAATACATCTAGTTCAAATAAAACAGAAAATAAAATATTTTGATCTGTTTTGTTTAAATCAGATAAGCATAATTATTTTTCGCTATTTATAAAATACCGATTTTTTATTACGAATATTTTTTATCAGTTTCAAATTGTTTTAATTCTAAAATAGGTTGTACGAAAAAAGAAAAATTATAATATGCTTAGTATTGCGTAGGTATTTCATCATTTGATCATATAAGTAACTCACATTTTCATTCACTACATTTTTTGCAATCAGTATTTTTTGTAGCTGTGTGTGTAATCATTCGCCTCAACTCTCGTGGCGTTACCTATACTTACATGAACCTAGAAAAAATAACATAAGTACATCAGCAAATAGGAGTTGAAAGTAGATTCGGTCCAGATCATGATAATAATGATAGATAAGGATAAGTATGCAAAGTGTAGTTGCTTTCATACCTCGTAAAATTGGAGGTTCCAATTGTTTTTTTCTATACGTATATAATCCTTTCACTAAGTTTACACAGTAAATAAATTCCTCTGTAACTCTATTGCCAATTACAGTAAACTTAACCCGATCTTTATTAACCGGTTTTTCTTTCTTTTCTGGATAGTGTGGATTATTTACTGAGTTATGGGCAGTTTTTATTTTGCCTGAATATTGATCTTTTATTTTTCTTTCCCAAGGATGATGTGATTCTTTCTTTTCCTTTATCGGCACTCTTAAATTAAAAAACGTCGACATGATACTTTTGTGGATTGAAAAATCGAGAAAGAAAATTACAAAAAACCTGGCACTGACATTTCATTTAGATTTTTTTGTCAAGAAAGCCATGCACGAGTGAAATAAAATTTTGTAGTTTTTTTTTGTAAAACATTAACATTCTGAATGGAACGAAACGAAATGAAAGAACGAAACGTCGTTAGCTGTCACTGTCACTGTCAATTTTCTGACTAATAGCGGTGTGCTGGTAGTTCAATCTGAGAAAAGTTTTATTTAATAGAAGCTTTAAGCGCAATAATAGTAACTGAATTAGTGTATAACTTAAATGAAAAGCCTAAAAAGTTTGCTGCCGAATATATACGAGTCACACTTTATAACTTAACGAGCGAGTGTAAAATTTAAACATGGGTACGACTTCACTTCGCACCTTTTCGATTATTAGTAGTGAACTCTGCAATCTTCTTTATGTAAAACCATACGATAGAGAGAAGATAAATCTACTTATTGACGAGCTTAACTCAAAACCATATAAGTCTGAATTATTTGTGAGAAAACAAGTAAGTACTAGATATGCTGCAGGAGACAAAATAACTGGAATTATTACTGTTCCAACAGATAAGTTAATATAATTTAATATTTTAGGAAGCGGTGATATTATTAACTGCATTATGTTTAAACATAAAACCTATGGATGATGTGCTAGCTGCAAAAACGTCACATTTGGTACATAGTATTTTGACTAAACAAAATTTGCAATTTGATCCGGAATACTTGCAGAAGGTAGTGTTCTGGCATATTCAGTGCTTGAAAATGTGTTCTAATATGGTGATACCTGACATTCTTCATAGCTTGCAGTGTGTTCTACAAATTAGTCCCCAAGCTGGTCAAAAGGTTTGTATATAGATTAAATATAATTGATTAAATTTTTGGAACTTTTTTCAGTAGATTTTATTAATTTCGGTTTAATTAAACTCTGAATATGTTTTTTTTTTCAGTTTATGGAACAATTGATGGGCTGCCAAGGGGTTTTGAATAGTTTCATTGACACAAGTAAATGCAACTTAGCAAATACTCAAAACCAGCTACACCTCAGTCTGAGTGCTCTCAAATGCTTGTGTTCATTGACATTTATTCCAGAAGAAAGTAGAACTGATCAAGCAAGTTTCACTCTAGAATTAAAAGAACAAATCTCTGAATTAATTGTAAACTTTTTATTGAATATATCCATCAAATCACAAGACGAGTATCAGTATTGTAAAGTAAGTGAGATTTTTTTTATGTTTGGTATAGTTGGTTTATTAGGAAGAAGCAATCTGTGAAGAATTTGTTTATTGCTATTCCGCGGGAAGGTATTATTAACCTCTTGGAACGCGGATCCGCATCAAATTTAATGCAATTTTTTTTTTAACCTGCTGTTGGTACTATTTGAAACAAACAAAACTAGAATGCATGATTTTTCGGCATACAAGAGGTTGAATTTTCCGAAGTAAAAAGCATCCTAATGTTAATACAGGTTATAAAATATCTATGTGCCAAATTTCATCAGCATCCCCCTATCAAACTATTTTAGTGTGAAAGAGTAACAAACATCAACACATCCATCCACACATCAATCTACCCATAAAACTTTTGCGTGTATAATATTAGTAAGAAGTAAGATTATAAACCGTTTCTTGTTTTAAGGTTGTTATAACGGCATTAAGGGTACTGTCACAAATTTATTTCAATGACCAAAGCGTTAATGTTCCATTGCCAAAACTTATGGGAATCTCACGATATTTCTTGGTCTACGGACTATTAGTGCAGGGCTCAAAACCAGAGAAGATAATGCCAGCCCAACAGACCATTGCTGCAATACCCAATACAACAAATCGTAATCCAAAAGGTGGTAAGGTGAGAATTAACACATTTATCTATTTTATGGCGTAGTAGTAGGTAGGCTATTAAATTATTCTTTTTTTTAGAAACAAAAACTAAGAAAACAAAGAAATAGTGCTATCGAAAGTTTAAAGAAAGAAATACCAGTGTCAGATCGAAGTTTGATGAAGGAAGTTGAAAACTTTGACAGTAGTTCGACTTACAAGCCGGCAAGTGAAAATTATTTGGAACCACAAAAAGCTAAGACTTACTGGGTCCTTACCAGTGATTCTGATGCTTCTGACGCTGAGAGCAGCAGAGATGCTAAATTATTTGCATTGAAATCTAGAGTCCGACAAAGCGCTTCAAATCTTCTGCTTGTCTTAATAAAAGTAAGTAGTCTATAACCTAACATATCTCTTAAAATTCTGTGTCTTAAAATTCCTTAGTTCATAAAAATATAAAACCTAACAAAATAAAGTTCTGCTTCATCTTTAGATAACTGAAAAACGAGACATGTTTGGATACTGGTGGGCCCTATTGCCTGATGCCCCAGAAGTAGACCATTGGATTGCCACTGATGCTGCAAAAAAGACTCTTGCATACTGTGCTGTTACTGACCCTACATCTAATAACAGGGCCAGCATGCTAAGTGTTGTGCTATCTTTACTTTCTGGATCAAGGATGTATCTAACACAAGCTGAAGTCAGGTAGATATAATATTTATTTAGCTTTTTGTAAAGTAATAGCGTTTACCCTCGGCTTTGGACATGCAAATTTCTGGGGGTTAAAATTAAAATTCTAGGATTTTTCTAAAATTAATTTTGCGTAAATAACACCCATGTCAAATTTTATGTCTATAAACGTAGCTGTTGAGATTTCGGGATTTTATCCTGAACAAGTGGATTGATGACGATGATGCTGTATATCAGTATCAGTGGGAGAAAATAGTTCCACACTTATTTTAATTTAATATTTTTGTTGCAGCAAAAAGGATACTGCATCGTTCATACCATTCTCAATATCCCTGGGTTACATTATCACTTGCATGCACAAGGTCCTAACTGGTATACTGGACAGCGAGCGAAGTCACGCCGTTATCCTAGTTGCGCTCAAGTGCTGCGCGGCGCTTGTGCAAGCCACGCCTTATTTTAAAATGAACCATGGTCTCATAAGTGAACTTGTTAGATCTTCTAGAAAGTTTTTAGTGCATAAAGGTAAGATATTTTTAGTTTTGATGAAATTTCCCCACAAGCAACAGGCCAAGCAAAGAGTATTGTGTTCTAAAAAGCAGATAATGAATCCTACATCATTAAAATTGTGCTGGGCCCATAACCTGTTACTTTTCAATCTATCTGCGGAAGAGCAAGAAACTCTTGTTTTTTTCTCGTAATTTATAAGCGTCGCCATCATAAAATTATAAAAATTAATTAAACACACATTACATTTTCAATGTTAAATTTGGCATGAACAAGATTTGTGACTTTATTTTCAGATGTAACATTACAAGTTGGTGCACTTATTACAATGGGCTGTGTTCTCTCTGTAGACCCCAAAGTGGATGAGATATTAAAAGCCATTGAAAAAGATACAGTCTCTACCAAACCTAGCAATGAAGTAAAGGATAATAAAACAATCAGTGAAGAATGTGATGATTTCGAAGAGGGTTATTCGGACGACGAAATGTTTACTGCAGTTGAACAAAATTGTAAAGAAAGTACCAAGGAAGATACTCATTACTTCAAGAGCTGGATTTTAGACATATGCTTCAAAAATATGGGCTGGGTTTTCAAAGACAATGAAGTTATTGTAAGTTATTCTATCACTATGATAATTTACGCACTAAACAGTGCCAGATCTATCCTAATGATGATTGGTGGCAAGGTCGGAAGTTGGATTTTAAAATAATTCTAAAACAATTGAGTTCTCACCAACACATTCTGTCTTCATATAGCGAGCTTAATCGCATATACCACACGCAACTAATAACTTTTAAAATTATGTTTTGTGACTCCAGAAATGCAAGCCGTCAGCGATTCCAGTGATATTAGAATCTCTCCAAGTATTGTCAGCTATAGCGTTTCACCACCTGCCCGATTTACTTCAATCGCACCTTACGCTTTTAGCTGACGTCCTGTATGAAATGATCCAACATGAGCATCAAGATGTTACACTCCAGGCGGCTAAGACTACAAGCATTCTAGGGGACGCTATACAAAAACTAGGTATGGACCCAATAGTATATACAGCAACAAAAATGGGCGTTTTCTTTAAATAAAAAAGTAAAAACCGGCAAAGTAATGGCACTTGCAATCAATGCTTTATTTTTATATAGCAGATGTTTTTATGCTTTAAAATTGAAAGCGTTTGAACCACTTTTAAATCACATCATTGATAAAAAATATTGAGTTACTGTTTGTTGTATCTGATCAAAAACATTAATGAGTGTTTTAGGTCTCTGAGCACTGTAGTAAATATGTCAAAATATCGTAAAAACGCCAGACCAGCTTGGCTCTGCAGTAAGCGGCTTCGTAATCGGGGAGTGTTTTTATACTATTTTAAATAGAACTTTGTATATATTTTTCGTGTATGCTATTTTGGATAATCCTATAAGTTTTTCACTTTTACATCAACTAGTATGGATTTTTTCAGAGCTAACAAACGAATCGCCACCGGTGCACCAATGCGTTTATATGTGGCAAAAACTACTAACGCCTTTGTCGTCCGTACTGCAATGTCACGACAATCCACAATGCAAGGCGGTGGTGTGCGACTGCATCGCGAACATCGGCGAGCGATCTTTCAAGGAACTGCCGGTGTGTATGCTCAAACAAAAAAAGTTTAAAAAGCTCACTTTGACTAAATTATGGCGCTGATCATGGATGGATTAGTCCAGTCCGCCATATAGCTAGTTCCATTCACGAATGCGCGTGAATTTGTGAAAATTAGACGTTAATTGCATTGCAATAAGAACCACGGTACGCGTCTTCATGTATCGAGTACAGATTTGTCATATGTATCTTTACAGTCGATATTTCTGTTGGATAGCCGAATTCAACAAATAAACTTGGATTCTTTACAATTTACGAAATATTTTTATCATGTAATCTCTCTTAATAGGGTCTGTTAACTGCGTTGATTCAAAATGTACGGTATATTTTAAACTTAATTAGATTCATGTTGGTTTTCCTTTCCAACGAAGAGGCAAAAATAACGTTACCTACTAAAGACCATAAATTCCAGAAAGGGGCATATGTAGGACAATTGATAAGACACGACAATTTCTTTTTAAACCTGCTGGAAGGAAACGTAGAAGGAAGACGAAGCAGAGGAAAGCCAAGATTGACCTATTTCGACCAGGTGAAAGATAAAGCGGGTGTCGTATCAGGAAGTCAAACAGCTGGCCGAAGTGGCGGTTATTCCGCCGACACTATAGCTCTTAAATTTAAGAAAATATTATGTTTTAAAATTACCTATTTTTTTATGAAATGTTTTTCTGTAGCGGCATCTACAAGTGCTGTGTTGCACTCTACTGGTGGGTTCGTGCAGCGACGAAGAGGCTGCAGTGCGCGCGGCCGCGGTCCGAGCCCTCGCCATGACTGTCATGTTCCGAACGCTCAGAGAAGTAAGCAAACAATACTTAATCCTATTCTTAACTTGCTTCCAGGACGGCGCACTTCTCTCGGTTGTTTCCGACTATAATGCCTAACTGAAAACAAATGGGCGATGTAAGACATGCTTAGTAATAAATTAATGAAGTCAACAAATCAATCTTCATTGCAATCTACTTGTAATTGATCGTAGATCAACATAATGATTTAGAAATTGCTAACCGTTTTAATTAATTTGTTTACGAAGTGTCTAATAGGGCTGACGACGCTTCCACCACTTATTTAGATTGATTTATATTAACAGAGCACTAGAGGATCAATTGACTTGTAGGTATTTTGATGACGTGCAAAAATATTATTTGGTTTGCCAATCAATTGCGTCTTGGTCACATGTACGTGTCTTTACATTAGCTTCCAAAAGTACTCCAAAATGTGGAGAGTAAACAGGAACGAATGGCCTAATAAGTAATTGTAATGTTTTGTTTTTCAGGATATAGGCTTTGTCAGTGACTGCGGTGAGAATATTTTGCGCGCATTAGAAGAACCTTCTCTAGTGGTACGAACAAAAGCCGCTTGGGCCTTAGGAAACCTAAGCGACGCGCTTGTTTTGAACGTGTAAGAGTTTTTTTTAAAATTATCATTGTTTAAGCATACTGAGATTACTGAGACATAAATAGATTTTGTCTAGCCTTCAACTTAGTCTAAATAAAATGAAAAATGTCAATATGAAACAATGTAGGTACTTTTGTTATCTTTTCAAAGAAGGCAAGCACTTGCATTTAGAGCAAAGTTTATTTCTAATTTTATCCGATGTTTATACTTCGCAGATTAATATTACTAAGCTTGCAAGTCATTTACAAGTTTGATCTTTAAAGGACACATATCTGTTTCGTAAACGCCTTCAATTTTTAACTTTATGTAAATTGAAGTAAGCCACAATTTGCAGTGTGTTCTAAGTGATATTATGTCTTGTTGAAAATAAACCAGTCGTTAAAGTAATTGCTGCTTACAGGGATGCTCCAGAAATAGATGACATCGATGACCGACTCCTACTGCGTTTGCTGGAGGTCAGCGTGCGTTGCGCCGGCGATAACGATAAGGTTCGACACGTGCTGCTAATTACAGTGGCGATTTGCGGACGATTTTAAAGCGAAGCGAACGCGTAGCTTGTTCGTTACGAGTGCGCAACGATTTCGCCGCGAATGTGTAACGATTTCGTCGCAAATTCGTAGCGAGTTCCTCGCGTCTATAGGGCTGGGGGGACGCCATGATGTAAAGAAAGAAAGAAAGAAAGAAAATACATTTATTTACAACAACACAAGACACATAAATATTTTTACAAAAAGGACAATACAAAGGCTAAAAATAGAGTGTGTCATTGCGGTTGTAAATTGGACACTGGCTCAGCATAATGCTGAGGCGTTTGTAACACCCCAGCGCTGATTTTCAGCCAGCACCGTCGGTAATACCCGGAACGCCACACAGATAGATAAACTGTACACTTATAAATATAAGCGATAAACTACATAAACTACATGCGTAAATGGATAATTTGTAGATCATAAAAGCGAATAATTTTAACAAAATTACTTAATCATAAATTACTATAACTCACTTGCCAAGTATACAACTCTGCGCGGATTAAAACAAGAAGTGAAATAACCGAGACAAGGAAAAATCAAAGAAGTTTTGTGAAATAGTGCTGGAAAGGAAAGGAATTAAGTTAAGCTTTCGCCCAAAGGTGTACCTGCTAGTCACTCCTAGGATGGGAGGGGGGATGTCATCCCAGCACTTAGACGCCGCAAACCTGAAACTGCCTCGAAACGCCACCGTCCGGTGCGGCGGAACAATAGCCTTAAATCTGCGCACACTGTACAACAACTGTAGTGGGTAGAATAAATGTCAGCTGATGCATGTGAGTGTACAGCATGGCGTCCAACCTCTATACGCGCGACGAACTCGCTGCGCGCTCGCGACGAAATAGTTACCCATTCGCGGCAAAATATTTGCGCGCTCGCGGCGAACACGCTGCGTGTTCGTTTCGCTTTTAAATCGTCCGCAAATCGCCAGTGTGATAAGGCTCTAAGCTAAACAATGACCTGAAAACGAAATGGTTGCAACTAGAAATAAGGTTTTGCCTCGTAAAGCCCACGTCAAATTTTGACTATTACTTATTGCCAGTCAAGAAAAAATTACATTTGCTTTGCCATATGTACTAAATTTAGTACTTATGAGGTTACAATAATATGGACTCAATTCGTGAATTTTCAGTTACATATACGAAAGTTTGTCACTTGAAACTAACTTCAAACAAAAATGTTTGAAGTTAGTTGGTAAACGTGTGCGTTATATCAAAATGGTTTGAAAATACTGTTTGGATTTAATGGTATTTTTTTCATGATATGATATTGATGAGTTAACTACCATTTAGCGTGGTCCGCCTTTTTGGATCCCACCAATACACAATGTATGCTACTACTGACTGACCATGGCCGCTGCAATGTGGCCAAAGAGTCGAAGTAAAATTAACAATATGAAAGGCATGTTTAAGATTTGGATAATTAGTAATTATAGCTACGAGGGAAAATCGCGAAAGTTTAAAACAAGCGATTTTGCGATTTTGAAACGGTATTGTTTATGTTAGACATATTTTCTACAGACCATGATTGATTACTGTAATGGGCTCCCGATATTACCGTCGAAAATGTGTCTAATTTAATTAATCGTTCTAATTAATTTAAAACTGTTTTTTTATGCTGCAGGTTAAAATGAGTGCTATGCGCGGACTAGGCAACATACTGCGTCTCATAAAACAAGATAACCTGAGGCGTGATCCACAACTGAAGATCTTATGCGAGGAGGCGATAGGGAAGCTTCTAGATTGCGCGTGCAAAGTGAGCAACATGAAGGTTCGGTGGAACGCTTGTTATGCGCTGGGCAATGCCATGAAAAACGATGACTTGTTCACTTGCTTCAGTGGCTGGCAGGTAAGATTTAAGATTCGATTTATCGACCTTTATTTAAGAGAGATCCTACACCCTTAAAATTTGCCATGTAAGTAAGTAATTATAACAGTAAAAAACTAACCTCAAGAATTTCGGGATTGCTCACGCACGGGATAAGGGCAAATCTGGTATTTATATATTCGACGCAGTTCAAGCGCGCTAGTCGAAAATTTTGTTACTCGAATATGTCGCTTTACTTAATGTGTTCTTTTGTTAACTATTATTTTATTCCAATACTTAACGTGCTCATCGCATGAGATTCAGCTTGCCTGGCATATGTACATTTTCGATTAAAAAATAGTGGTTTGTTTAGTCAGTAATTAAATTATTTGCCATTTAAATTTAGGTTTTTTAGAATTGAATTCTTAGAATTTAAGGCGTAACAAAGTCTTGTTGCTACATTTATTAGCCTTTTTAGGTAGTGTTGTTTTCTGTATACAATGGTTAGTAAAATTTAAATGTGTGTTTGTATTGCTAATAAAGTAACAAAGTAAACATTTACATTTACACAGGTTGTCGCAATATAATTTCACTAAGCGTACTTACTATGTTACTACATAGTTTCAAAAGTCAATAAACAAAATTCGTCTGCCTACCTTGGCTTATGGTCTCTCAAGCTGAGGGTCGTGAGTTCGAGTCCGGGCTCGCGCCTCTGAGTTTTTCGGAATTCATGTGCGAAATTACATTTGAAATTTACCATGAGCCTTACAGCGAAGGAAAACATCGTGAGGAACCTGCACATACTTGAAAAGGAATTCAATGGTATATGTGAAGTTCCCGATCCGCACTGGGTCCGCGTGGGAAGTACGGCCCAAACTCTCTCATTCTGAGGCTTGTGCTGGAATGATGATGACTGAATTGTAATTCATCATCTCGGCCTATATACGTCCTACTGCAAGGCAAAGGCCTCTCAAAATGAGAGGGCTTGAACTGTAGTACCCACGCGGGCCCATTGCAGATTGGGAACATCACACATACCACTGAATTTATTCGCAGGTTTCCTCACGATTTTTTCCTCTCCGTAAAGTTCACAGTAAATTTCAGATGCAAATTCGCGTGCCCGAATTTGAACCCACGTCCCTCTGCTTGATAGGCCAAACTACCAGGCTCCCACGGCTTTATAATTTAGTGTAATTATCAATTTCCTACTCCAATTCCAGAGTCAAGTGTTCTCAAACCTCTGCATTTTGACACGGGAGTGTAAGAACCTGAAAGTTCGGATCAACGCTGCGGTGGCTTTACGGGCGCCGTCGTCGAGACCTCAGTACGGCGAGCATTATCCTCTCGTGTGGCGAGGAGTACTGGCCGCCATGGAAAATGCTGCTAACGTGGATGACTTCACGGAGTACAAACATAAAGACAATCTTATTGAACAGGTGAGATGTCAGAGACATCGTTCGATTGTTTGTGTAAAATCACACGAACAATCGAACGCGTAAAATGTGTTCATGTGTGTTTTATGAAACCTTCGATAATATAGTTAACGACCGCTTTAGCCTAGTTGGTAGTGACCCTGCCTACGAAGCAAGAGGTCCTGGGTTCAAATCCCGGTAAGGGCATTTATTTGTGTGATGAGCACGAATTTTTTGTTCCTGAGTTATGGATGTTTTCTATGTATTTAAGTATTTATTTATCTATATAAGTATGTTTATCCGTTGCTTAGTACCCATAACACAAGCTTTGCTAAAGCTTACTTTGGGACTAGTTCAATTGGTGTGAATTGTCCCGTGATATATATATTTTTATTTTTATATATATATAGTGATTGTCACCAAGGCCATGGTTTATTCTTTTTTGTGCAGCATTGAGCCTAAATAATAATTATGAACCACAAATTTCAATGAAGCCGACTTCGATAAAGCGCTCGCCAAGCCCGTAAAGTCCGGTCTGCCACTATGATTATTGTCTTTTTTACACCAAACAATATCCGTTATAATTTATGCTAACTCTATTTACAAGGACTGGTCTATAATACAGTTTAAAAGTTATTTACACAAGCCGAGCACAATATACAACATACGTCCACCGGATTTTTGGAAGAACCGCGCTGACAGCGACTTTTTTTAAGCCGCGGCGCATGGCAAGGGCTTAGGCGACTATCAGCCACGAACAGCCAAAGAGGATAAGAATTCAAAATTGTTTTATTTCAAAATACTTGCTCTATGTGTACTGTGAAAATGACATTGTCAATACAGTCAACGGCTGCTATGAAGTAAATCCTGGGATATGGAACAACTATCAAGTTTCTGAATATTGACAATGTCGACCAAAGGGAAATAAATGCTATAGGGTAAATCGCCAATAACTGGCCACCCTTCAATAACTGGCCCATACTGAAAATAAACTCTGTTCCCCTACAAAAAGATTTCAATTTAGTATAACGTGGCCAGTTATTGAAGGATGGCCAGTAATTAACACCTTATACTAAAAATGAATTCTATTATGAGTGAATAAAGTTAATTTTTAGTATGAGGTGGCCAGTTATTGAACGGTGGCCAGTTTTACCCTACATACTCGTTGTTTCTCTGTGGGATCGCGTTAGAAATAATGAAATCCGCGCGAGAACTAAAGTCACTGATATAGCTGGAAGAATTGCCAGGCTCAAGTGGTGGTTGGCAGGGCACATCGCTCGTAGAACTGATGGCCGATGGGGCAAAAATTTTCTCGAGTGGCGTCCATAGACCTGAAGACGCAGTGTAGGTAGAACTCCAACAAGATGGAGCGACGTTTGGTTAAGGTTGCGGGAACGCGTTGGATGCGGATGGCACAGGACTGGTCTATTTGGCGAACCTTGGTGGAAGCCTATGTTCAGAAGTGGACATCTTTTGGCTGAAATGATGATGATAATGATATTCGCTGTGTGAAACAGAATAGTAGGTATAGCATTTTTTCCCATGAGTCACATCGTCAATATTCAAAAACTTGTGTCAAGATGTCATAACGATCATTGACTATAGTTCCTTAACAGTTTCCTAAGTTCTTTCGTACAACATTACAACATTGCCCGATAGATTTGATCAATAAAATTCAAAATCAGGGGCCTGTTGCATAACAAAGTACAACTAATATTACAAGCGGAACTCTCGCTTCAGTTAGATTAACTAGAAAGGGAGTTCCGCTTGTAATATAAGTTGTACTTTTTTATGCAACAGGTCCCTGCAAGTCATTTGTTTAATATAGATTAAAGATAAAAGGAACGCTATGTCAACCAATATTTGTTAACGATAACGTTTTGTTTCAGTTGAGCGTAACTCTGGCCCACCTGTGCTGTCTCCTAAAGGACTCCGATTTAACCGACATCTTGGACCCTCTAGTTTTCCATTGCGAGTGCGCTAAGTCTCTGCTTGCCCAGTTATGTCACAAGCTCCCCCCAGAGAATACATCTTGCCTGAGAATTTTAGGGGCTGCCAAGTATGTGACAGTAGATTTGACAGCTGGTAATGACACGCAATCTCAGTCGTTGATCATTTTACAAGACATTTTCATCTGGGATATGTGAGGCACTTATACGAGGAACAAAGCACCTTAAAACGTAAGCCTATGTTTTCCAATATCAATGATAACCGCAAAGTATGACGTAGATATAGTAAACTGAAATCATGATTATGCCTTTTATGCCTTATTTGGTACACAATGTCTATACGTGCTTTGCATTTTATAACATAATAGGTTCCATATGTGTGGGAGTCTTCTAGATGCGATAAGCACCGCTATCTATAATTTATTGGCAATATTATCTTTTAGTCACAACAACACAGGTATTTAGAATTGTGAACCATTAGTTTCGGAAAAGTTTTTGTTTTACGCGTACTCTTACATCGCATTCAATTTTAAATAAGTAGGTAAGTACGTACTTATTTTTCAACTTTTAAAATCATATGTTTAGTTTTTCTTATTGAAAGTGTCCGAACGGTAGGTAACGAGAAATAATGCCAATGTTACAGTACATACATTCATTCATTAGATGACCAGATGGCTAGTGGTTAGAGAACCTGACTACGAAGCTTGAGGTCCCGGGTTCGATTCCCGTGTCGGGGCAGATATTTGTATGAAAAATACGAATGTTTGTTCTCGGGTCTTGGGTGTTTAATATGTATTTAAGTATGTATCTATCTATATAAGTATGTTTATCCTTTGCCTAGTACCCATAACACAAGCTTTACTTAGCTTACTTTGGGACTAAGTCAATTGGTGTGAATTGTCCCGTGATATTTATTATTATTTATTTATTTATTCTTAACTCAATTAAACGCTTACTTTATATTTTATTATTTAATTGTACGAATTAAGAGATCATTTTTGTACTTTATTGTCTGTTTATAAATAAATAAAAAAATTGACTTTAGTTTTTTTACTCACTGCATGCATGTTCCTAAATACCTACTCAAACGTTTTTATACACGAACAAATTCCGTGCGCAGCTCAATGATAAGAAAACTATTTTCAGATGATTTGTTTACAGATCGAGTTAAAATTCGTGTGTTATTGGCAACCTGGCGGAATCCAGATTTTATTTATGAAATATTGTAGTGTTATCAGCATGGTGTGAAAGTCAGCGTTGATAATATCCGGTTATACCCAACTAATTGTGCCGTGTAGGGGCATTGACGCACGGCAGTTAAATATAGAGATAAAAGGGTCAATCCCAGATAAAGGTACCTAAGCAATGAGTTGAATAAAGCAAGACAAAACATCATATACTTAACTTACGTTATGTTTGTTTCCGGGAGGGATTTTAACGACTATCACTAGTCTCTCAAGCATTGACGCAAATGTGTAGCAAAACGATATTGATACCTATCATTCAAAACAATCGTGCTCTCACAGTAAGTTACCCAAATTAGCACGATAAACGGTGTCCTAATTATCGATCGAGCTGCACGTTTTTCATGCACGACATGCAATCCGACTTAAATAGCAGTCAATGGAAGATTGAAAATTCCTCATTCCCTGGCATTTCACTTCTACAAATACCTACTTATAGTTGCCGGATATCGACATATGTATCATGATAGGTGATTCCCAACTATTCATTGTTGCCCATTAGTCTGACTGGATATGGCTAGTCAATATTGCGTCATATCATAACATAAAGTAATAGTCAATATTCTTTCGGGTGCGGCATGTCGTATCGCCCACATAATTGATTAAGTAGCTAATTAGATACTAACGAGTATTTAGGAGAACCGCGCACATCCGGGAAAAGTCATCTAAGTAAATATACAATTTGTTTAGAGTAAAGAAGGAACCTATTATGGTAATTAATTACACTAATTACTTCCAGCCGATGGCAGTGTACCGTACAAGTTCGCTGTAGAGGAAACAGAGTTTTATATTAATAGTGAAGGACACATTAATAAGATAGATTGACGGAACTGCGCATGGTGTAGCCCTTAAGAATTGAACGACTAAAACAACATTACTTACGTCAATGGCGGATAGGTAAAATGTCAAATTCATATCCATATTCCATATTAAGTCAAAATAAAAATATAGATACCAAGGATGATATAGACTGGATTGGCAGTCGCCATAGTACGGATCGGCCGCGGATTTTGTAGTTCGATTATTAAATCTAGATGGCGCTGAAATATAGCCAGAAGCTTTGAAGGCAAAACAATAAGACTACAGATATTTCATATCACTGCAAATGTATTATTATGCAATAAGTATTTTTGAAAAATAATACATTTGTAGTAATATGAAACATCTGTAGTCTTATTGTTTTGCCTTCAAAGCCTCTTGGCTATTATTTCAGCGCCATCTAGATTTAATAATCGAACTACAAAAAAAAAATGCATAATTCCCGCGGGATAGCAACAAAATTCGAACAAAAAGGTATTCTTTGCAGTGGAAGTAGCGGGCAACAGCTAGTTAACTACAAACTTAAATGTTAGTATGAACGATTACGATTAGGTATTGAGGATCTTATAAGTCGTACCTAACAATAGTAGAATGGTAACAGGAACCAATTGACCCTAACCGGGGGTCAGACATCAGTGGAAAAATTAAGAGTTCGAGTTATCAAAATACATAAATATCGCGCAATATACTCCGCTTAATTTTAATGAGTAAACAATGTATTTATGATTTAACACTTTTTGACACCGTGTGCAAGAATATTTTATGATCGATATGGTTAAAAAGATAAGATATCTAGCCATTTTATAACAAAGCGGCCTAGGAGATTTAGGAAAGCATACCTAATCGTTTAAGATGGGTTATGTTTATGTAGGGTCAACGTCATAAATAAGTGATTACTTACATAAAAAAATATTTTTTCTGTTATATTTTTGTATCCCTAAAATCTGCCGCCCTAGACTTCGCCCTACTCAGCCAACTGGTAAGTCGGGCAATGGTGGCTATTACCTCAAAATATTATACCCTTATGTTAAGAGAAGATAGATATTTCCATAATTATGCTCTGCTGTATATTGGACAATAATGAAATTGCATAATAGCTTTTTGACAGTTTTTTTCTTTATTTACGTTTACGTTGCTCTCTACTGTAATTCCTAAGAAATTGGTGCTAGGTAGTTCATGTGAATTGATTGTCTTAAATGAGCGTTATTAATATTATAAACATTCAAAGATTCACACTAGCTGATCTATATCAACACTTGATCTCTCGAATCTGGTTCTAACCAGACTCAGAACAAAATATCCACCATTCATACATGTTATTGTGCCCTAGTCCAAGGTTGACCAAAGGTATTAGTGATTCGAGTATCACGGTAGTGACTCGTAAAATAAATAAAGTCTGACATGTGCTCTAAGCGTGATTTTTACAATAAATAATTTCTAGGTATTAAGAAAAGTCACGACACAACTGAAAATATTCCTCTGTCACTGAAGTGTTAACTGTCCATGCTCCTGCAATTAGGAAGAAATCTGGTTCTGATCTGTACTGTAAAATAAATAAATTCACGCGAAAGACGAGTGACAATTTTTTGTGCAATATTAAATAGTAAGTACAGCCAAATAAACTGAATTGCGTAGGTACCAGGGTGAACCCTTTTGTTGCAAATGTCATGTTGACATTCCATAATCTGCCAAAGAAATTATCGTGAAATTTGTAGTGAAAAGGTTCCACCCTGGTACCCGATTCAGTTTCCTTGACTACGCATACTTACATTAAAATAAATTACAACAATCCGCAGTCGAATCCTAATAGTGCTGTGCGAATAAAGTAAAGTTGTGTAGTAGATTGTTCAACAAGGGAGGAAAACAGCCAATACCACGCGAGGTTACTTGGCACCCGAGCACAGCGAGGGTGCCAATATTCCGAGGATGATATTGGTGTTTTTCCCGAGTTAAACACTCTGCTTTTCATTTCGACTACAAGGAAAGTAAGAAAATATAAGTATAAATAAATAAGAATGTCTAAACTGGTCAATATGATTGGTTGTAAAATATTTCAATGGAGTTTATTGTTAAGGAATAATTAGTTTAACAAAATTTAGAATGTTCAGTATAATAATTAATGAAAACAGTAGATAAAGTAGGTATTTTAGTAAATTTATTTATAATATAATTATGTAAGTAACCAATTTGAACCAAGGAGTTAAGCTGTATAGAGAAAGGTTGTGTGGACAATAAAATTTTCATTTACCGTGTTTTTTTCTTAACATTTTCTTACTTTTCTGGTTTAAGTCACTAAATAAGAAATTAATAATTTAATTTAATAACATTTCACTGGCATTATAAAATTTGTAATATGACTAATTAAGAAAAAAAAACTCAATACTTAATTATTCCATGCTGTAATGCTTGGCTGAATGCGTATGTGTTCCATTGACAGCCAATGCCTTTATTTTTTTTAATTCATTTCTACCCTTGGGAAGAAAATAATACATATCCTCCCGTATGTCAGATATGATTTGCCTCACTTTCCGAGTATGAGAGATGAAAAGGTAATTAGTTATGTTTATTTATATGCCTGTAAAACGGCACCTTGACATGTCAGTCAGGTGACTGATACATAAAGGACAGCCTAAACTACTAGAACTAAAGATTTAAAAGGTAGACCGTATTGTCGATCGCGTACCTACGTGCGTGTTCAGATATTATTGAGCACCTTGACTATTCCGATGTTTATGATGGCGACTGTACGTAAGATGTATCAGATGTAACATAAAGTTCTTAACATAAATCTTTTTTCGGAGATTTTCTGCGTTTGTAGATATAGCTATATCATTGCCTATCATTTTATTTAAAAATATTTAGATATAATGAGACAAAATGTTCCTTCGCAATCTAAACTAAAACTCTGCTGTGACAGGCTGTGACGCTTGTGATCTTATTATTTTATCCGTTAACAACTGTTAATTTAAAAAAAAAACATAATATTGCCTGTCATTTCATTCACATTTTTGATGTTTTATTTTCTGAAACCCCTCCCGATACTGAAACCCTGAAACCTGGCTACGCCCGTGCTAACTACTTACCATTAAGTAGTACCTAAGTTCCATCGATTTGTCCTTGTTTCCTAAAAATAGCTTCAATCGATTGCTGACTCATATATATTAAGGCATTAATCTTGGTCTTTTAATATGCGCTACGTAAATATGACAATGCCGGGCTGCTAAATCTTTAAGCAGTCTACTGCTATGGCATTTATGGCTCTATCTGGGTCAGCATATTACGTACAAAGTCATTTAGCATTTCCTATGCTTAACAGTCAAAGTATTAGATTTCACCCATCCATTTTAAGATCTTGCCGTTGACCGACAACAGACAAACTAGTTTCGTCACTGTCATTCGAATCAGTTTGAGGTCAAGTCTCTCAGCTGAAAGTAACCAATTCACTGTAAGTAAGGGAATAATTATAAATGACTAACTGTTGCTCGCTATTCCTTCTGCGAATCATCACTATCCCGTGGGAACAGTGCAAATTTCCGGGATAATAACTATCCATGTCTTTTCCCGAGACTCCAACTATACCTTGACAAGCTCGTGCGCGGCGTTCGGCGGAACCCTGTCGCAGAGAGCCTCTGCTAATAATAAGTAGTAATTTTAATAAGTGCGGCAAACGCTGACTGCGACAGAGTTCCGCGGAGGGTCACGCACGAGCTTGTCGGACTATAACACCAAATTTTAATCTAAATTGGTTAATCGGTTTAAGCGCAAAACGGTAAAAAACAGATAGACAGACAGACACACTATCGCATTTATAATATTACTATGGATATGGGTTATGGATCATCATCATAATTTCTTGGCTAATAAGTACGTTTCACTGCCGCTTGTACAATTTTTGCGTTGATTGATACCTAAGTACTTATGTAGAACTTAGGTTCATGTTGCATATTGAAGTCTTTATCCAATTCTTTATCTTTCTAGAACACTTAGTTCAGCGTTTGGCAGACACTGTCAGCTCCTTGGTTGCTTTCAGCATCCTGGTATCACAATTAAAATTTGACGACATGTTTATCAAACATCGACTTCCGAGAACAGCGTGGGTGTCGTTTTAACTGTTTGGATCGTACAATCGTACTTCAGTAATGCGAAACTGCACTTGGCTTCTTTCTGGAACTTGACCTATACGTCTGTTAAAATATATTAGTACCTACTAATATATTTTAACAGACGTATAGGTCAAGTTTCTTACGGTAACATTAGGTACGGTACCTACCGTACCTAATGTTATCGAAGAAACTATAACATGAAACTTTAGTGAGTTGTTGATGGTTCATTTGATACGTCTTGTCCCTGTCTGGCGTGCCAGACACGTACAACCTCCTACTTAATGATATCATAGCTTAGATATAAGAAAATTAGAGCAATTTGATTAGAAGCTCAAGCAAAAGATAAAAAAAAAACACTTGGTAACATCCTGATTTATATAGGTACCTACTCTAAATATATTTACAGAGAAAGAATTGATACGTGTTATCGTTTAGCAGATATGCCTATTAAATTTGTCATTTAATGGGCATGTATGTATTAACG
>OX402056.1:21605000-21612927 GCA_947859365.1 Archips crataeganus | reverse complement strand
TAACCTAACCTAACCTAACCTAACCTAACCTAACCTAACCTAACCTAACCTAACCTAACCTAACCTAACCTAACCTAACCTAACCTAACCTAACCTAACCTAACCTAACCTAACCTAACCTAACCTAACCAGTTGCGTTCCATCCGCGCCCTTGAACGCCACGAATTTATCGAGTTCCGCACGAAAAAATTCATAAAGTCGGCAATTTTAGTCGTAGCGACTCGAGCGAAGTGTCATTTTGATCGCCTCACTGACGCGCATGTGGGCGAAGTGTTTCCGAGTGCCCCTGGTGAAAACTGTGAAAGTTTGTGTGAAATAACCTCACTTTTAGAGGTTAATTGTGAAATTTACAACTTTGACGGCGTGCGGCGCGCGATTAGTCGCGGTGACCTATTGGTTGCTGCGCATCCCCGTACGCGCCTCAGCGAGCTCTACACGACGAGCCCACTCACGGATTTTTCCGTTGAGTTTTCGCGGAGAAAACCGCAGAAAAACAAAAACCACGTGGAGGCGTGGTCGTCGAAGGAGCCCCTACAGGACGGCGCCGGGTTGTGTGCTGTTCAAGGAGGTTACGAGCTCGTGGAAACCGCAAGTGGAATAATTTTATCTCTTAAGACTTTTAAATTAAAAATAGTTAAAGTTCGTAACTTTGCACACCCACCACGTCCGAACCACTTGAGACGCGTGGGTTTTGACACCGTAGAAATTTGCGGGCATAGCGGCCCAACGTAGCTGTAGTATTTTTAAATTTTTAATTCGGCTCTACCCTTGGAAAATTTTCGGAAAACCGATTTTTTCGTTTTTCCTTAAAATTTTCTATTTCCTGATTTATTTTAATTCTGTTTTTTATTGTGTCTTGTGCGCCTTGCTTTATTGTATTTTTGTGTATTTTTTTCATATTTTTGTGGCCAACCGTTCGGGAGATATTAATTTATTTCTAAATTTTGTTATAATTCCTAAATTAATTGTTTTTATTTATTTCCGACCACGGGATTGTGCTTATAGTGGGTGTATTATCCGACATAAGCCGTCGCGCGGGTCGGAAATTATTTAAATTAAAGAAGTTAGACTTTTTTCGGCCATTTTGTTTTAGGTACCAGATTTTAATTCCTAATTATCTCCCGAACCCTTGGCCGTAGAAATTTGGGAAAACCTTTCTTGTGTGTTATTTTTCGGCCCCTACACGCTCCCACCAAAATTTTTTATTTCTGGCGCACAAGAGTTTTTTTGGGCTGGAAACGCTTTAGGGAGCAAGAGGAGGTCGTGGGCATACTGCTGGAGAAATCCCGGTAGTCCTCCGACGCCTGGTTCCAGAGTTATCAACTCCTAAAGTTGGAGTTTGACAGCTCGGCGGCCATTTTTCTTTTCTTTCAGCCGCTATAACTCGGGAACTAGGGGTCTCAGCGATCTGCGGTTTTCTTCAGTAGATCCGGGGGCTTGCTGTCTACCCGCCCCTCTACTTTTCAGGCCATTTCAGGCCCTGAAAAATTTGTCTCCCGGAAGCGGTTCCGGCGGCTAGAGGAGTTAGAGCGGAGCCGGACATAGAAAATCCCGCAGTCCTACGACCACCGGGAGCGGAGTTGTTGGCGGTCAAAACTTGTGTTTGACAGTTCTGGCCGCCATCTTGGAGTTTTTCCACCTCCGATATCTCCGGAACGGTGTGTCCTAGAGTTCTGGGGTTTTCTTTGTTAGGGAGCCCGGTCGGAACTCTACCCGACGAGATCTTTTTCAGTAAGGATTTGGACAGTTTGTTCCTGAAAATTTTTCAGGACTCCGATCTTCCTGAAACGGGTCTCCAACGGTGCGTCTCGAAGAGCTCTCCTAGGGAAAGGAAACCGCGTTCCGATTGGACCATTGGTTCCCGAGATACGTCCTGGTATCGGTTTTCGGCGGCCATCTTGTTTTTGGTACCGGAAACTGTGACCGGTCATATCTCTGGAACCCTTGGAGCTAGCGGGGCGTGCTTGGTGTCCCCTGGGAGCGCTCGGGGAGAGCTATCCCTTGGGTGGAGTAACGTTGCTCTACATAGAGCCGAATTAGGGTTAGGACGTAAAAATTTTTATTTTTACACTTTTGTTAATTTTAAGTATTTTTAAGACCTGTGCTGTATAGCACAAGTGTTTTGTTGTGTTTTTACTCGCTCTACATAGAGCTAAATTGTAATAAAGTTGGTCTTGACTTGGTTTTCTTTTTATTTGTGTTAGTTTATTTCATTTGCTAGCTATTGCATCAGGACTGACTCTTGATAGAGTCGTGTTGACCTTGAATTTGTTTATTTAAATTTTTGTTTTGACGGGCAGTCCCTATACAGCTGCCTTTTAGGGACAGAGTCTGGGACTCATTTCTTAATTTTATTTTAGTTTGTTTGTTGATTTGGACTTTTTTGGGGATATAGCCGACACCAATATATAACTTCTACAAATTGACTGGAGTCGGTCTTTATCTACCCAACTTACTACGAATATCTACCTCCGACATGTTTGGCTTAAGAACTCCTATCGGGAAGGGAGCCGGGGACAAGTCGCCCCTTAATAAGCAAAGCCCTGTGCCCAGTGTCAGGCAAAGTATAGGGGACTGGGAGGCTGGTGTGCTTAATACTACCCATACTTTGTCGGGTGAGAGCACCGGGGCGGGCCCCTCTAGGAGGAAACCATCTACCTCGTCAGGCGGGAATAAACTGGTTGCGCCAAAAACTTCAACCCCTAGTACGGGGCCGGTTTCTGATAGAGTAGCTGAGGCTAGGCGCGTGTTACATAAGGCGAAGACCCACCTTGGCGAAGCCAGAAATCTCAAGACTGAGATTAGGGTTGAGGTGACTGTCGCCCTGGACAGGTTGTTCCAGCTTGTCAAAAGCGTTGACGGGGCTAAGGCTGTTGCTAAGCCTAAGGGAAAGGATCAGGAAAGTCCTAATACACCGGAGCCCAGAGTAGTATTTGCCGAAGGAGTATCCCAGCCTACTGACCACTTACTAGCGAAAAAGATAGAGGACCATCAGAGATTATTGGAGGAGAATAATAAAAAGATGGAAGAGCTGAGAGAAACGCTAGAATTTACCCTAGAGAAGATGGCTGACAAAACCTATGCCAGTGTAGCTGCGGGCCACTCTGAGAAACCTTCTGTGGAGCGAGGAACTCTACACTCCGTGTGTGTTACCTCAAAGATTGAGCGGGAAACCGGAGAAGAGGTCCTCGAAAGGGTTAGGAAGGCGGTGGACGCCAAGGAAGGGTGGATTAGAGTGGAAAAGGTTAGGAAGGCAAGGGACAGAAAGGTTATTATTGGACTTAGGACAAGAGAGGATAGGGACCGGATTAAGGAGAGGCTTAAGAAGGATGGGGTCGATCTCAGCGTTGAGGAGGTCGAAAACAAGGACCCTTTGCTGGTTCTCAGGAGTGTGCTTGCGGTTAACACCGACGAGGACATAGTGAAGGCCCTGAGAAATCAGAATAGGGGTGTCTTTGGCGACCTCAACGCAGAGAACGATAGGGTGAGGGTGAAATATAGGAGGAGGACTCGCAATCCCCATACCAGCCATGTTGTAGTCAGTGTCTCGCCGATAATCTGGCGAGGCTTTCTGGAAAAAGGTTATGCGCACATTGACCTCCAGCGCGTTCGGGTCGAAGACCAGACCCCTCTAATGCAGTGCACTCGCTGCTTGGGTTTTGGTCACGGCAAGAAATACTGTACGGAGTCAGTTGACCTATGCAGTCATTGCGGTGGCCCACACCTAAGGAGCGAGTGTGCTGATTACCTAGCTGAGGTACCACCTAGTTGTAAGAACTGCGCTAGGGGAGGATTGGAACGCGCGGTCCACGATGCATTTAGCCATGATTGCCCTACGAGGAAGAGGTGGGATGAAATAGCGAGGGCAACCGTGGCTTACTGCTAAGGGCAGCCAGGAGGTTAAGAGACAGTATAACATAGCGCAAGCGAACCTTCAGCGATCCAAGCTGGCGACCGATGAGCTGATGATCGAGGCGGAAAGGCGCGGAGTAGCAGTTGCACTCATCCAGGAGCCGTATGTGGGGTCAATTGGGGAGATGAGGGGTCGCAGGGGCGTGAGGATCTTCCAGGACACCGGGGTGGGTGGAGGAGTTGTAAAAGCCGCAATAGCGGTTTTCGACCAAGGGTTGGACGTGGTACAGTTCCCCCAATTCACCGCAAAGAACATCGTTGTGGTGAGGATCCAGACCGGTGCCTGGAGGGTTACGTTAGCCTCTGTTTACTTCGAATGTCCTCAACATGATCATCCCATAGATGCGGACCTGGATCGCCTGGCCCACATAGACCAGCAAGTTGGCTCGTCGGGGTGGATCGTTGGAGGCGACGTAAACGCTAAGAGTATCTGGTGGGGTAGTCCTGTGAATGACCATAGGGGGGGAGAGCTTGCTGGCTGCTTGGACGAGCTTAACTTGGCCATATTAAATACCGGAAAAATACCTACTTTTGATACCATTAGGGGTGGTAAAAGATATCAGAGTTTCGTCGACATTACAGCTTGCTCAATGGGCATTCTGGACTTGGTCGGTGGCTGGAGAGTGGATGAAGGCTTAACGAGCTCCGACCACAATGGAATAATTTTTCAGCTTAATTTGCAGAAATCTAAGGGCATCAGTGTAATCAGGACCACAAGGAAGTATAATACTAAAAAAGCTAATTGGGGAGGTTTTCATGAGAAACTGAACCAATTATTGCTCGACGGAAACATCACTAAATCTGAAATAGAACACATAGGAAGCACAAAACAAATAGATGACATGACTTTGAAAATTATTAAAAATTTAACAATAGCTTGCACACACTCGATGCCTATTAGGAAGAATAAAGAGACACTTACCATTCCATGGTGGTCGGAGAAGCTCGCGGAGATGAAACGTGAAGTTACTCGCAGGAAACGTAGGATCAGGTGTGCTGCCCCGGTCCGGAGGCCGTATGTGGTCAATGACTATCTGAAAGCAAAAAAGGAGTATGAGGAAGAAGCAGTTAGAGCCCAGGTAGAAAGCTGGAGAGAGTTTTGTGGGAAACAGAGTAGGGAAGGGATGTGGGAAGGAGTGTATAGGGTTATAGGAAGGACGTCACGAAGGGATGAGGACTTGCCACTGGTCAGGAATGGGGAGGTTCTGGATGCGAGGGGTTCTGCCAAACTGTTGGCTGAAACCTTCTACCCAGAGGACCTCACTACCAGTGACGATGAATACCACCGAGCTATCCGGCAGAAGGCGGAGATGGTGAATGCCGGGGAGCAAGTTGGTACCTGTGACCCGCCATTCACGATGGAGGAGTTGATAACTGCGAGTAGGTCCTTCAACCCTAAAAAGGCTCCGGGCGAAGACGGCTTCACAGCTGACATATGCTCTCGCGCAATTGAAGGTCATCCGGAGCTTTTTCTTGCACTCTTGAATAAATGTCTGGAGCACGGTTACTTTCCGATTGCTTGGAAAAGGGCTGTAGTTGTGATACTGCGGAAGCCTGGCAAAAGTGACTACACTGCTCCTAAGTCGCATAGGCCAATAGGTCTTCTTTCAATTTTTGGTAAGACATATGAAAAGATGTTGATGGCTCGCCTCAAGTTCCACCTTTTGCCGAAGATAAGCCTCTGTCAGTATGGTTTCATGCCACAAAGGAGCACCGAAGACTCCCTCTATAACCTAATGCAGTACATTCGCAGAAATTTAGATGAAAAGAAAATTGTTACTATAATTTCTTTGGATATAGAGGGAGCCTTCGACAGCGCCTGGTGGCCAGCGATCAGAGTCCGGCTGGCGGAGGAAAACTGCCCGTGGAGCTTGAGGAGAGTCATCGATAGCTACCTCGAAGATCGAGAGGTGGCGGTGCGCTATGCTGGGGAGCAGTACACAAGGAGGACGGAGAAGGGATGCGTTCAGGGTTCCATAGGGGGCCCAATACTATGGAACCTTCTGCTAGACCCTCTCCTGAAAAGCCTACAGAATAGAGGTGACTTTTGCCAGGCTTTTGCGGACGATGTGGTTTTGGTGTATGTGGGTAAGACATCCCATGAGATCGAGGGACGGGCAAATTCTGCTCTCGAGCATGTTCGGCTGTGGGGTGTCGGGAACAAGCTCAAGTTCGCACCGCACAAGACATGTGCCATGGTGATTACGAGAAAGCTTGTTTACGACGCCCCGCGGCTGATCATGGGCGGAGTAGAGATCGGGTTGGCGAAAGAGGTTAAGCTCCTTGGGGTGATTATTGACCACAAGCTGACCTTCAATGCTCATATAGCGAATGTGTGCAGGAAAGCTACAGGAATTTATAGGCAGCTGGCGAGGGCGGCGAAAGTGAGTTGGGGACTCTGTCCTGAAGTGATCCGGACCATTTACGTCGCCGTCATCGAGCCGATTGTTTTGTATGCTGCCAGCGTGTGGGCGCCGGCAGCGGATAAGCTGATGTCCAAAAAGCTGTTCGAGACGTTGCAACGCGGGATTGCGCAAAAACAGTGTGGTGCCTACCGCACTGTCTCCTTGAATGCTGCTCTGCTCCTGGCGGGGATGCTCCCCCTTGACCTTCGGGTACGAGAGGCGGCTTTGTTATACGAGGCCAAGAGGGGGGTACCTCTTCGGGAGCTGGGTGACAGGGAGGTAGAGCGGATGGCACCCGCGCTGGAGGCGCCCCATCCGGCGGATCGTATGAGCTTGGGCTTTGTCAGTCTGCACGATCAGGATGCATTAGACCGGTACAGCGATTATGAAATTCGTATATTTACAGATGGCAGTAAGATAGAGGGCCGGGTCGGGGCTGCTTTGTCCCTATGGAGGGGCGGCAGGGAGACCATGACCCGGAAGCTCGCCTTGCCCTCTTATGGTACGGTGTATCAGGCGGAGCTCTTGGCTTTGTGTGAGGCGACTCAGGCCGCGGTTAAGAGCAATGCGTCGTCCTTTGGAGTCTACAGCGACTCTAAAGCAGCCCTCCAGACCATTACAAACTATCAGTGCCGCCATCCATTGGCAGTTACAGCAAGGGAGAATATAAAGACGCTTTCTTTTCAGAATAAGAAATTCTCCTTGCATTGGATAAAGGCGCATGTAGGTATGGAGGGTAATGAGAGAGCCGACCAGCTGGCGAAGGAGGCTGCTGTGGGCTCCAAGCGACTACCCAGCTACGACCTTTGTCCTGTCTCGCACGTCAAGCGTATCATTAGGCATGGCACGCTTGAGGTGTGGAATGAGAGATATGGAACGAGTGATACAGCCTCGGTTACTAAGTTGTTCTTCCCCGACGCGAGAGAGGCAAATAGTATTATACGTAAGCTGAAACCCCGGGGTACGCTAACACAAGTTTTAACGGGGCACGGTGGGTTCTCAGAGTACCTGTATCGATTCAAGTGCAAGGAGGACCCATCGTGCTTTTGTGAACCAGGAGTACCAGAGAGCATTATTCATGCAATTTTGAGTTGCCCAGTGTTTGCGTTAGACAGACTTAATCTCGAATTTGAAATCGATACAAAATTAGTAGCAGAAAATATAGCGTATATAGTTAAAGGTGTAAATAGGGATAAGTTTCTCAAATTTTGTGTTAAAGTAGCAAATAAGTTGATAATAAAAAATAAAAATAGGTAAATAAAGTATGCTGTCATAATATAGTGTATTATATTGAAGATTAGCATACAATTCTATTGTTGTGAAATTGTATTTAGATGGTAATAAACACATTGTTATTTAATATTAAGGTAGAAAATAAGGTTTGATGGAACATAATGTTTAATTCCATTGTGTCTTTAATGTTACACTAATTGTTAATTGTACTTGGGAATAAGTTAGTTATAGTATCATGTTAAAGTTATAAGATAAAATTGTTCATTTTTCTTTTGATTTAATAAAGAAATAAAGTTGTACTCCGGGACCCTCTCCCCTCCTTTAAAAGCATGACAAAGTGGACAGCTTGAATGATATGAAGGCATGATAAAGAGAAT
>OX402056.1:21580000-21602500 GCA_947859365.1 Archips crataeganus | reverse complement strand
GCGGCAAATTGCCTCCGCCTTACCCCCCTCCGTCTGCGCCGGAACAGGGGCGCGAGGGCATCGTCCTCGCGCTCCCGTTCCGCGGCCTCCTTTTGCGAGATTACTGCCTCGCAAAAGGAGGCAACCGCTTCCCAGTTCTCCTCGCTCTCAAGCAGGGCCTCAATGACGCTGGAGAGCGAAAGATCAGACCTTCTGATGGCTGCCATAAGGGTTTGGCGTTCCGGATCCC
Source organism: Archips crataeganus (assembly GCA_947859365.1). Taxonomy (NCBI): domain Eukaryota; kingdom Metazoa; phylum Arthropoda; class Insecta; order Lepidoptera; family Tortricidae; genus Archips; species Archips crataeganus. Next base: position 21,602,271 of record OX402056.1, on the reverse strand, counting down.
AGCTGCTGCACTCGGCTAATGTGTGCTGGGCCGTGTCATCGTCATAACCACAATGATGACATTGTGGATCGGATTCCCTCTTTATTCGGTGCAGGTAATGACCGAAGCAGCCATGTCCAGTCAATACCTGCACCATCCTATATGTTAATGCGCCGTGCGCCCTCTCGATCCAGTCATCTAGTGACGGGAGGAGTGCCATTATGGTGTTCGTCCCATAACGGCAGTCCTCCAGGTCACTTTTCCACCTGTCCCGCAACCGTCTCTCCACCATTCGGCGGGCTTGCACGAGCTCTCTGGGAGCCGGTCTTTCTCCTTGCGCTAGGGCCTCCCTGCGTGACCGATAAGTCTCCGCCATGACTTTAGCGTCAATGTCCCACGGCGGGGTCCCGGCAAGGGCGCAAGCGGCCATATGTGCCACCGTCACATACGCTCTTATTATTCGTATGGCACACACCCTCTGTGGCCGCCGGAGTAGAGCTTTGTTCCGCTCCGACAGCCGGTCGGCCCAAATTGGTGCCCCGTACAATGCCATACTGCGGACTACACCGGCGAACAGTCGTCTTACGGAACCCCTTGGTCCGTCCACGTTCGGTAGCAGTCTACCTAGCGCCGATGCGGCGCCGACCAGCCGGGGGCCAAGACGAGTGAAATGCTCGGTGAAGTCCCATTTTCTGTCCAGGACAAGGCCAAGATATTTTACAAGGCCAAGATATTTTAGCAAGGCCAAGATATTTTAAACCTAACCTAACCTAACCTAACCTAACCTAACCTAACCTAACCTAACCTAACCTAACCTAACCTAACCTAACCTAACCTAACCTAACCTAACCTAACCTAACCTAACCTAACCTAACCTAACCTAACCTTTTTTTTTTTTTTTTTTTTTTTTTTTTTTTTTTTTTTTTTTTTTTTTTTTTTTTTTTTTTTTTTTTTTTTTTTTTTTTTTTTTTTTTTTTTTTTTTTTTGACGGTGGGAAAATGCGTTACGCATACGACCGCGCCGTGGGGACGGCGCGGAAGTTATGTGGGACTCACCTCCCCCGTAACCTCCTTCCCTAATGGAAGGAGGGGGGGAGGCATACCCACTAAAAACCCACCGGTATTCCCTCTCTTGCCATTTGCGGATGCCATGGGAGAGTTTGGAGTCACCACAGCATCCGCTGGCCGCCCCAGCCTATGCCGGAGCTCCCGCGCCAAGAGAGGGGGGACCGGAATACTTGGTCCCCCCCCTAGACGTGTGGGCTGTTACGGCCGACAGAGGATCCCCATCCCCCGTCGGCTAGCACCACTAGGGAAGGTTGGCGGCGAACTGTCGCCGCCTCCTTCCCGTCCGTCTGCGCCGGAGCGGGTTCGCGAGGGGATCATTCTCGCGTTCCCGCTCCCTCTCCTCCTTCTGCGACATTACGTCGTCGCAGAAGGAGGTGACGGCCTCCCAGGACGTCTCGCTCTCCAGCATTGCGCGTACAACGCTGGGGAGCGAGAGGTCGCCGCCAATCGTCGCCGCCAGGGTGCGGCGCCGCTCAGCCCATGCGCTGCACACCTCCAAGGTGTGCTGGGCTGTGTCCTCGGCGGCGCCGCACTCGTGGCACGACGCCGTCTCCTCCCTACCCGCCACCCTGTGCAGGTACCGCCCGAAGCAACCATGCCCGGACAGCACCTGCACCAGGTGGAAAGTCAGGGACCCGTGATCCCTCCCGCACCATTCCTGGAGCACCGGGTGGATGGCTGCGATCGTGCGTAGGCCGTATTCAGCCTCCGCAAGCTCTGCCGCCCAGCGCTCCAGCACCTCCCCTCTCTGGACCTCTTTGGCCCGGGCCAACTCCTGGGGAGCGAGGGACTCCCCCCGGTCCCTTCGTTCCACCTTGGCCCGGTAGGCCTCGGCAAGCCCGACCGCCTCGATCTCCCACGGAGGGGAGGCTGCGAGGGCTCCAGCCGCCGCCCAGCCCACCGTTCGGTAGGCCCGGGCCATCCTCACCGCCATGACCCTCTGGGGCCTTCGGAGGAGGGCTTTGGTGGTGGCGGTGAGGGACTCCGCCCATATAGGGGCCCCGTACAGGGCCATACTCCTAATGACCCCTGCAAACAGGCGTCTGCAGGGGGCATTAGGTCCGCCCTGATTGGGCAGGAGCCGGCCCAGGGCTCCCGCCGCGCCCGCGAGTCGGGGAGCCAGTCTGCGAAAGTGCTCCCCGAACTCCCATTTGCCGTCGAGGGTAAGGCCCAGATATTTTATGTGGGCCCTCACCTCGACGGCCTCGCCGTTGACGCGCAGGGCGGCTCCGCGCGGCAGCCTCCACCGGGGCCCTCGGAAGCAGAGGGCCTCCGTCTTGGGGAGGGACACTTTCAGGCCCAGCGCCTCGATCCGCCGGATCACTAGGGTGGCTCCCACCTCCGCCCTTCTTGCCACCTCTTCGAAGGTGGTGCCTCGGACGGCGATGAGTGTATCGTCGGCGTAACAATACACCGCCATCCGAGGCAGCACCCTCGCGCGGATGACCCAGTCGTACCCGACGTTCCATAATAGGGGCCCTAGCACGGACCCCTGCGGAACGCCACTGGTCACCGGCTGGGCCATCCGAATCCCCCCCCTCCCCGTGTAGAGCACTACCCGCCCCGTCAGGTAGTGCCCTACAACCCTCCGGAGGTAGAGGGGCACCCGGTGATACCGTAGCGCCTCCTCTATCACTCGGAAGGGGAGGGAACCGAAGGCGTTGGCGATATCGAGGGATACCGCTAAGGCCCCCTGGCCCCTCCTGGCCGCATCTTCGGTGAACCCCTTCAGGGCGGATAGGGCGTCCAACGTGGACCGCCCTACCCGGAACCCGAACTGGTTCCCCGCAAGATCCGGCCCTTCGCTCGTCAAGTGGTGGGCGATCCGGGAAGCGATCACTCTCTCGAGGAGCTTCCCGGTCTCGTCCAGCATGACGAGCGGCCGCCACCCGGAAGGAGAGTCCGCTGGCCTGCTCTCCTTCCGCAGGAGGACCAGGCGGCCCTCCTTCCAAATTTGGGGAAACTGCCCCGCGGCCAAGCAGCGGTCCATTAGGCCGCAGAGCCGGTCGCCCAGGTGCTTCGCCGCGATCGGAAACACCTTCCCCGGGACGCCATCGGGCCCAGGTGCCTTGCGGCACCCCTTGAGTCGGCCCACCACCCTCGCCATTTCCTCCCCCGTCACTGGGGGAACGTCGACGGGGGCAGCGGGCTCCTCTTCTGGCGGCGCCATCCGCGGCGGGTCGAAAGGCGGGCTTGCGGGGAAGAGGCCGTCGACCACCGCGGCGAGGACTCCCGGCTCGAAGTCCTCCGTGGGGGGGGACACCTTCAGTTTAGCCCGTACCATTCGGTACGGGCGACCCCACGGATCCTCGTCCAGCGTGGCCAAGAATTCAGCATGAGCTGAATCCTTGGCACGCGCGATGGCCGCCTTGAAGGCGGCCTTGGCTGCGCGCAGCTCGGCGAGGAGCCTCTCCTCCTCGCCCGGCACCCGAGTCCGCCTCCTTCTGCACCGGGTAAAGGCGCGGCGGGCTCTGTCGCTGGCGGCTCGGAGGTCCGCCAGGTCCTGCGACCACCAGTATACGGCCCGCCTGGGCGCACCCTTTCGCGCCCTCGGCATGGCCGCGTCGCATATGGCCGTCAGGTCTTCGCGGAACCTGACGGCCCTCTCGTCGACCCCCATGGTGTCGGGGGGGTCGGCGCACCACGCCTGGACCACGGCGGCCTCCTCCGCCCGGTCCCGATCGAGGCGGGAAATCGCCCACTTTGGGAAATCCCCGCCCCGCCCTCCCACCGCCCGGGCCTGAGGCCCGCGGGGCGCTTTGGAGACCCTGAAGCGGATGTAAAGGTGGTCCGACAGGGTCTCCACCTCCTCCAAGACGCGCCACTGGCTCACACGAGCGCCGACAGCAGGGGTTGTGAACGTGAGGTCCACAATTGACCCCCCCTGCTGTCGGACGCAGGTGTTGGCGCGCCCTACATTTTGCAGGACCAGGCCGATCATGGCGGCCCAGTCCCGCAGAAGCGCCCCTCTTTGGTCTGTGATGGGGGACCCCCACGCCGCGCACTTGGCGTTGAAGTCCCCCATCAGGACCACTTGGGCCGGTGATGCTCTTTGAACCACCGGCTCCAGGCCCCCCAGGAACCTCTCAAAATCTGAGAGGGGCCTGTTGGGGGAGAAGTAGACTCCGATGACGACTACTTCTCCCCAGTTTGCCGCCGCGTATCCAGCGCCCCTCTCTCTTAGCGAGAGGCGCTGCTGCCCGGCAGCCGGCACCACCACGCCCACCAAGCCCTCCGTGTCCCCAACCCAGTTTTGCTGGGGGGGGACGAAGTAGGGCTCGGCGACGACCGCCACGTCGATGCGCCACTCGGCTAGGACCTGCATTAGCAGGTCCTGTGCGCGAGCCGAGTGGTTGGCATTCACCTGGAGGAGCTCGTAATGCAGGTGTGCTGGCATTACGACACCTGCATTACGGGCTCCTCAATGGCCAGATGGCCGCCACGTTCGGTTGGGGCCCGGGTCATTGGGGCCTTACCCTTGACCGAAGGGGGGGCGCATTTAGTTCCCCCCATCGTGTGGTTGTGCGGTCGGCCCGCTTGGGCACAGACCGCACACTTCGGCGCCGCCTCACAGGCCGCTGCCAGATGGCCCTCCTCGCCGCAGCGGAAGCATTTGTTGCCGTGCTCGGCCGTTGACGGGCACAGGGCCCTGGTGTGGCCCAGCGCCATGCACTTGTAACAGCGCATGGGCAGGGCCTCCACCGGCGCGACAGTGGCCAGGCACCAGCCGATGGCCACCCTCCCCGCTGTGACTGCGGCCTTTGCAACCACAGCGGGGCAGCGGATGATAACAGAGCACTGCCCCCATTGGCTGGCTCTGATAGCCCCTACCTTGATTTCGGTAGGGGCGCAGCCTCCCTTAGTGGCCATGACGGCGACAATCTCCTCCCGGCTCACTGATTCGTCAAGGCCAGTAAGCCTCAACTCAGCGGATTTGGTGGGCCGGGTCACCTCCGCCAAGTCACCGATGGCCTGGCGGAGCATCTCGGCGAGTTGGTCAGCGCTAGGCCCAGGGCTGTCGCCGCCCACTTCCAGCATTCTGGAGCCGGTCATGGTCGTTTTGATTTTGACCGTCTCCAGACCGGCCTCCGAAAGGCGGACGGAGGCTCTGGCTTTCGCCATCACCTCCACGTAGGTAGCCCGCACACCCTCCTTCAGGGTCACCACGAGGGCGGCCGTACGTGGGACCCGAATTTTGGCCGCCCTCGGTGCGGAGGGCCTCGATGTGGGAGTGGTTTGGGGTTGGGGTTTCCCCTTCCCGCCCTTGGCCTTGCGGCCCACCACCCTGGTCCAGGGCGTTTCCGCCGCAGTATGGCCGGTGGGAGCAGTTTCCTGCTGCCGGCTTGGTCCCGGGGTGGTCTGCGGCTTGGGACCAGACTGGCGCCTGGGACCCTCTTCCCTACCTCCGTTGGTTGGGGGAGGTGTAGGGGCCCTATTAGGCTTTTTGGCCTTGGGGGCCGTTGGGCCAGCGGGTCGGCGCATGGCACCGTCCGCCAGATTCGGCTGGGCCCTTGGGCGAGGCGGGGGCTCCAGGCGCCTGTCAGCCGCGAGCGGGGGTCTTAGGACCGGTGCTGGCGGGAGTCGTGACTCCAGCTCCCCTAGGCGGGCATTTAACATCCCGCCCAGGGATATTTGGAGGTCACGCCTCAGCTCCTCCATCAGCTCCCTCACATCAGGGGCTGCTGGGTCGCGAGCTGCCTTGGCGGTGCTCGCCCGCGATTTCTCGAAGGCCTGTTTAAAGGCCTTCAGTTCCGCACGAACAATGTCCAGCTCTCGAGCGAGCCGGTTGTTGTCCGCTCGGAGACGGCGGTGCTCCTCGGCAGGAGTGATCGTCCGCAAAGCTTCAACCGCGTCGATCACTCCTGCAGCGGCTGTATTTATTGCGCCCCAGACTGTGCCCTTGAGGTGGCCACTCTTCCGGACTTGCTCCTGGATTGTGGCCACGTTCAGGAGCGCCGCAGCAACCAGGGTCTCCTTGGTTTGTGGTTCAGGGATGCGAAGCTCGTCGCCCCCATCGACCTCGTGCGCGACAACCATGTCGCGGTAATACCGGCGAGGGCCAGGTTCCTCGTCCGAGTCCGCCACGTTCTCCACCTCAGAGACTATTATGGCAGGACGACCACTGGCCGCTGCCACGAGACTCCGACGCCGTCCTGTAAGGGCGCCTCTGCGCGCCGACCCAATTTTTGGTGACTTTGGTCCCTCAACCAGGGTCACCGTCGGCCGTTTCCGGGTGATATGCTTATTCAGCTCTTCACCCAAGGAAACTTCTGGGAGGTCTGTCTCCAGAACCATCTTTGAAGACTCCTCTCCCTCTCCCTTCTCCGATTCGGACGCGTCCGAGATGGTGACGACGCGCCGCTCTTCATTCCTCTCAGCAGGGCTCCTGTCCCTGGTTCCATCCTTAGGCTCTTGCGCCTTTACCCTCCCTTTGGCTCCCGGTCGGAGCCGCGGAAAGTTAAGGCGATAGGCTGAAACCTTGCCCTCTGGAGCACCACTATAGCCTGCTTCGTCTCTCGTGTTTGGCAGCTCCGTCTCCAGCGCCATGCTTAGGCTGGACGGCTGCCCTCTCTCCTTCTTTGAGAAGGCCGTGTCCGTAGCTCGGACAATGGCCCTCTCCGCCTCTTCCTCCGGTTGCGACATGAGACACGCCGCTTCCTTTGGAAGGCAAAAAGTTTTGTTGTTGGGGGGGGGGGGTTTTTTTTGACAACTCATTTTTGTACCCACGAGAATGGAACGAAGGGTTTGCACTACCGGGTGACGTCCATTCCGGTAGTGCGGCTACTTACTGTGGAGGTCGCCAGGTATCCACAGGTTTTAACGACTTCACTGTCGGGTGTTATAGAGTGTCCTTCTCACGGGCCGGCCAGTTAAGGCAAGCCCTCCGCTCCACAGTATTCAAAACATACCCCATTAACGCCACGACTGGGGTCGTTGAATTGGATCTGCGGGCTACGGAAGGAGAAGTGGCGTGGGCTTCTCCACAAAGGCCTTCGGTTAGGAAGGCCGCCCCAGTTCCCCCCCCAGTGTTTGGTTCGCGGGAGCTATTGCCCCTACCCGCCGCGAGGCAGGCATTCCCCTATCCACCACCCGGGGACGCGCCACGTCGGAGTACACCTCTCCGCCCACTTAGACAACTAAGCAGGTCCGTGGAACCTAACCTAACCTAACCTAACCTAACCTAACCTAACCTAACCTAACCTAACCTAACCTAACCTAACCTAACCTAACCTAACCTAACCTAACCTAACCTAACCTAACCTTTTTTTTTTTTTTTTTTTTTTTTTGTTCACGGAGTGGAAACACATTACGTGTACCCCCGGGCCCGGGGAGACCCGGTTTAGGTTATGTGGGGCTCTCTCTCCGGTCCTCTTCTCCTAACGAGAAGGGGACAGGAGAGCATACCCACTAAAACCACTCCGACGCTGACCCTCTTGCCGAGGTTGGTAGGCGCCGTGGGATCCCAAGGATTTCACCAGAACGACGCCACCCGGCCGCCCCGGCTTACGCCAGGGCTACCCGCGCCAAAGGAGGGAGAAGTTGCAGCGTTTCAACCCCTTCCCCAGACATGTAGGACCGTGCAATGCGGACAAGGGATCCCCGTCCCTCGCCCGCTAATCCCCGTCCCTCGCCCGCTCCCGTCCCTCGCCCGCAAAATGGTCCTACTGGGGGATATGACGGGCGGCGAATCGCCTCCGCCTTACCCCCCTCCGTCTGCGCCGGAACTGGGGCGCGAGGGCATCGTCCTCGCGCTCCCGCTCCGCGGCCTCCTTTTGCGAGATGACCGTCTCGCAAAAGGAGGCGACCGCCTGCCAGGCCTCTTCGCTCTCTAGCATGGCCGAAACGACGCTAGAGAGCGAGAGATCGCTCCTGCCTATCGCCGCCACGAGCGCTTGGCGCTCCGGGTCCCAAGCACTACACACCTCCAGTGTGTGTTCGGCGGTGTCGTCATCGTCGCCGCAATGGTGGCACGTCGCAGAGGACTCCCTTCCAATGCGGTGCAGATAATGACCGAAACAACCATGTCCGGTCATTACCTGCACCATCCGAAATGTAAGGGCGCCAAACGCCCTCTCGATCCACTGGTCGAGCGACGGGAGGAGTGCGGCTATGGTGCGCGTTCCATAGCGGCTGTCCTCCAGGTCGCTCTTCCAGCGATCCCTCATGCGACGCTCCACCATCCGGCGAGCATAGGCTACTTCTCGGGGAGCTGGCGTGTCCCCTCTTCGCTGGGCCTCCCTCCGGGACCAGTAGGTCTCGGACACCGTCTGGGCGTCGACGTCCCATGGCGGTGTACCTGCGAGGGCGCAGGCCGCCATATGCGCCACCGTTACGTATGCCCTGATCAGCCTTAAGGCGCATACTCTCTGCGGCCGACGGAGCAGGGCTTTGTTGCGTTCCGTCAGCCGGCTCGCCCATATTGGTGCGCCGTAGAGCGCCATGCTCCGCACGACGCCGGCAAAAAGGCGCCGCACAGCGCCTCTGGGGCCCCCAACGTTGGGCAATAGTTTCCCGAGCGCCGACGCGGCACCCGCCAGCCGGGGAGCAAGTCGGGTGAAATGCTCCCCGAAATCCCACTTTCTGTCCAGGACAAGGCCAAGATACTTGATATTGGCCTTGACCCGGACAGATTCCCCCCCAATTACGACCGCGGTATTCGTTGGCACTCGCCAGCCACGCCCTCCAAGGACCATCGCCTCCGTCTTCGAAACCGCCACCTCCAGCCCCAGCATGCGGATGCGGTCGACCACCAATTCGGCCGCAACCGCTGCCCTGCGAAGGGCCTCCCGCAGTTCGCTTCCCCGCACAACCACCAGCGTGTCATCGGCATAGCAGATGGTGGCCATGCGGGGGAGCTGGACCCCTCTTATGGCCCAGTCGAAGCCGAGGTTCCACAAGAGAGGCCCCAGAACTGACCCCTGCGGAACCCCGCAACACATAGGCCTAGCCGTGTGCTGCCCCTCGCGATCGTAGAGCACTACCCTTTCCTCAAGGTAGTGCCCTACGATCCTCTGCAAATACTGCGGTATCTGGTGATACCGCAGAGCCTCCTTGATGACGGAGTAGGGGAGAGTGCCGAACGCGTTTGCTATGTCCAGGGACACCGCTACTACACCCTCCCCTCTGCCGGCCGCAAGGTCGTTGTACTCCTTGAGGGCCTGGATCGCATCTATGGTGCCCCTTCCGGCCCGGAACCCAAACTGGCGCTCTGAGATGTTGGGGCCCACATCTTGTAGGTGCCGGATGATCCGGGAAGCTATCACCCTCTCGAACATCTTCCCGGAAACATCCAGCAGCACCAAAGGCCGGTGGCCAGAAGGGGAGTCTGCCGGGCGGCCCTCCTTGCGCAATAGACAAAGGCGTCCCTCCTTCCACACCCTGGGGAAGCATCCTGTCTCAAGGCACTCATCTAGGAGGTCCTTGAGACGCTCCCCCAGGTGCTCCAGGGCTAGCGGGATCACCCTTGCCGGGACGCCGTCCGGGCCCGGGGCCTTCTTGTTGCCTCGTAGGCGGTCCACCATGGCAACCATCTCGTCCTCGGTAATGCCGGGGACGGGGTCATCGGGTTCGTTTTGCTCCTCCGAGGGGGCCGACATCCTCGGGGGAGCAAAAACTGGCGCTGGCGGGAATAGGGCCTCCACCACTCTGTCTAGGAGTTCCGGCTCCATGGAATCCATGGGGGGGGCGCGCTTGATTTTATTTCTGACCATTTTATATGGTCTCCCCCATGGATCCCTGTTAAGGGTCGCCAGGAACTCCTCGTGTGCCGCATCCTTTGCCCTGATGATGGCCAGTTGGAGGGCCTCTTTGGCCTCCTTTAGGGCCCTATGAGCGAGCTCCTCCTCTTCTGCGGTGTGCGACCGCCTCCGCCTGCAACGCGTGTAGGCACGGCGTGCACTGTTGCTGGTAAGCCGGAGAGCCGCGATCTCCTCCGACCACCAGTACACGCTTTGCCTCGCAGGAAACCTCCTCACCCGAGGCATCGCCGCGTCGCACACCGCAGTTAACGACTCGCGGAATCGTGCCGCCTTGATTTCGGCCCCCGCAGTTGCTGGTGGGGGGTCACACCACGCTTCGATAATGGCGGCTTCTTCCGCCGCGGCCGGGTCGAAGTGAGTGATGGCCCACCGCGGGAATCTTAAGCCGGCACCTCTCCGTCTGGGCGGCTGTGGCACTGGTGGTGAGGTGGACACCCCCATCCGAATGTAGAGGTGGTCGGAGAGGGTTTCCACCTCCTCCAGGACCCTCCAGTCCATGACACGTGCGGCTAGGGCAGGGGTCGCAAACGTAACGTCCACGATGGAGCCCCCCTGCCTGCGCACGCACGTGTTGGCGACGCCTTGGTTCACCACTTGGAAACCAGTGGCTATGGCCCAGTCTCGGAGTGCTGCTCCTTTGGGGTCGGTGATTGGGGAGCCCCACGCCGCGCTCTTTGCGTTGAGGTCCCCCATCACCATTATTTGCGCCGGGGCACACCTCCCGGCGACTCTACCCAGCCCCTCTAAATAGCTCTCGAAGTCGGAGAGCGGCCGGTTGGGGGAGAAGTAAACCGCTATGATCGCGGTTCTCCCCCATTTGACGGCCACATATCCTGGGCCGTCCTCCGACTTCGTGAGGGGTGGAAAGTCCCCCGCAGCCGGCACAACGACCGCAACTCCGCCGTCTGTCGCCCCGGCCCAGTTTAACTGGGGGGGGACGAGGTATGGCTCGGCGACCACGGCAAGGGCCAACCCCCACTCCGCCATAACCTGCATAAGCAGGTCTTGGGCGCGGGCGGAGTGGTTGAGGTTGCACTGTAGGATCTCTAAATGTCGGTGTGCTGACATTTAGAGATCCATATTTCGTCCCTCTGGTTGCCCTTGGGCGGTCGCCTGACTCACAGGTGCCCTCTGTGGGTCGTTACGGCCCTTTGTCTGGGGGGGCGTGCACGCCCTCCCCCCCATCACGTGCCCCGCTGGGCGCTTTGCGGCGTGGCACACGCTGCAGAAGGGGTCCGCCTCGCATTCGACAGCTTTGTGCCCCAGCCTGGAGCAGCGGAAGCACTGGTCCCCCCTGTCCACCGGAGAAGGACACAGTGCCCTGGTGTGCCCTGTCCCCAGGCACCGGTAGCACCGCATAGGTTGGGGCTCTAGTGCCTTGACTTGTGCGGCCGACCAGCCTATTAATAGTCTGCCCGCCTTAAGGAGGGCGTTGGCGGCAGTCACCGGGCATCGCACCAGCGCAGTCCCTGCGCCGTTGTTTAGGTGCCTGATCGGGCTCACCTTCACCTGCTCTATGGCACATCCGCTCTTCAGGACCACTGCTGTCCTGACGTCCTCCGGCGTTACCGACTCGTCGAAGCCGGTAACCCGGAGGTCAGCCGTCTTAACTGGCCGATGGACGGTTGCCACATCCCCTATCAATCCCTCGATTTTTTGGGCCAGGTCATCAGCGAGACGGCCGCTGCTGGCCCCCGGAACCTCAATGAGGCGGGCCCCGGTGGCCGACTTCCGGACCCTCACGCTCTCGATCCCCACATCGGCCAGTTTCAGCGATGTGGTGACCTTTTGTAGTGTGGCCAGGTAGGTCACCTGGGCCTCCGGCTTCAAGGTCACCACGACCGCTGAACTTTTGGGGATCGGCAGCCCTTTGGCCGGGGCTGCCTTTTTCGGCTTGGCAACTTGTGGTTGCGGTTGGGCTGGTTTTCTGCCCTTTGCCCCCCTCTTAACCACTTCCGTCCAGGACTCAGTGGTCGCCGCGGGTTGCGAGTGGGGCACCTCTTGCTGGGCTTTAGGCCTGGCACCGGCCTGCGCCCTCGGCTGTGCCTGTTGCTGCCTTTGTGGCTGCTGCGGGCGCTCGACGCTCTGTGTGATTGCTCGCTTCTGAGCCAACTCGGGCTGGCTGGACGAGCGCTTGTCTGCCAACACCTTTTTCCGTCCTAGCTGGGAGGCGGCCGCCTGGGGCCTGGCTGCCCTGTCAGCGGCCAGCGGCGGCCGCATGATGGGCTCCGGAGGGAGACGCTTCTCCAGGGCCTCCAGCCTCACATTCAGCATGTTGCCCAGGCTCATAAAGAGCTCCCGGCTGTGGAGCTCCAGGCACTCTTGCAGGCCTTCAGGGAGGCCCTGCTGCGTGATTCGCCGGGGGGCCTCGGGGGCTCGCTCTGCGAAGGCCGTGCGCAGCGCCTTCGTTTCGACCGTCAAGAGAGCGAGTTGCTCCCGCATCCGCTTGTTGTCGGCCTTGAGCCTGCGGATTTCGTCGCTCTCCCGACGGTTTTCAAGGAAGTCCATGGCCTCCAATATTTCGCGGCAAGAGGAGTTGATCTTCCCCTTGACCACGCCATTGAGGTTGCTGGACTTGGCAGCCTCCGCCAGGACCACACGTGCCGCCTTCCGTGTGCTCTCTACAACACCGACCTCGTCGGCTGTCAGCTGCCCGTCTGTTGCAGCTGGAGTTGCCGCGCTGGCAGTTTCCGGCCTGCTATCAGCCGACTGGTTCGGCGTATAATACGGCCTTTCCGGCTCGCCCTCGTCGTCGGACACGTTCGCTATCGTTACCGCCTTAGGGGTTGGGGAACGATCTCTCCTGTTTCCCTGCGAGCGGGAGCGCAGAGCAGGGAAGTTAAGGCGGTACGTCGCCCTTATTTTTTCCACCTTGGACAGGGGCTCGGAGTCGTCATCCCCGACCGAGCTTCTCAATTTCGCCTTGGCGGCGGACAAGCCGACGTATGCGCCCATGCTTTTAGGGGCGCGCCCGCGCCCAGAAGTCCCAACCTTGGGGTTGGATGTGGGCCCGTCCCCTCCGTCGCTCTCGGCCTCGCCTACGACAGCCCTCTTATTTGGTCCGGAGACCATTTCCATTCTTTCCCCCGATGGGGGAACCCCGGCACTTTTTTCCGCCATATTTTGGCGGTTTATACCCTCTTAAAAATCACCTTTCAGTGATTGCGCCACGCAGATGGCAAGAAAATTTGGCTCCTACCAAGCCCCACAATCGCACGCAAAAGCCGGATTTTTTGGCTTGAAAATAGAATTTCCAGAGCCAAAAAACCGCCAAGTTGCGCAAAACTGTATGGCAGGGTACCAAAATCCGACTAAAAAATTAATTCCGCGGAAACGGAAAAGCCCTCCCACCCAAATTAGATGTCAAAAAATGGGGCTTAGAAAACCCTATCTTTTGACACCTCAAACAGATTTTTTGACTGAGAAATAAAAATTCCCCAGTCAAAAAACCCGAAATCGGGACAACGAAATTACGCCGATCGGCGTAATTTCTTAAAAAATTAATAACACAAAAACTATAACAGACAGACACACAAAACTCAAGACAGAAATAGGGCGAATTAGACGCCCTATCTCCCTACACAAACAGAATATTTTTATCAATAACCTATAAAAAGTTATTAACAAAAATACCCGTTGCTCGTCGAAAAATTTCAGGCGCTGCTATTAAGTTTAGCAGGCGCCTAAGAATTTTTCGACAAGTGCTGCCACGGAAACCGCTGAAATTGGGTCCTTTTTGACGATGCCAAAAGTTGGAGCTGCCCCAGCACTACCCACAACCAAAATTTGGTGGGGGTAGCTAAACGGGTATAGCCGTAACAATAAGTCAAAAAGTTGCCAATTTTAACAAAACCAATCAAAAAGCTGAACAGAAAACCGTAAAAAACAAGCCAAGGTAACGAGAAAAGGTAGAGTCGAGTCAGGGAAACAAGCAGGGGGGTCAAAACAAGTCTCTATGCCAAATCTCGTGAAAAACCGTCAAGTAAGGAAGATTTTCTTGCTTAGTAAGGAAGATTTTCTTGCTTAGTAAGGAAGATTTTCTTGCTTAGTAAGGAAGATTTTCTTGCTTAGTAAGGAAGATTTTCTTGCTTAGTAAGGAAGATTTTCTTGCTTAGTAAGGAAGATTTTCTTGCTTAGTAAGGAAGATTTTCTTGCTTAGTAAGGAAGATTTTCTTGCTTAGTAAGGAAGATTTTCTTGCTTAGTAAGGAAGATTTTCTTGCTTAGTAAGGAAGATTTTCTTGCTTAGTAAGGAAGATTTTCTTGCTTAGTAAGGAAGATTTTCTTGCTTAGTAAGGAAGATTTTCTTGCTTAGTAAGGAAGATTTTCTTGCTTAGTAAGGAAGATTTTCTTGCTTAGTAAGGAAGATTTTCTTGCTTAGTAAGGAAGATTTTCTTGCTTAGTAAGGAAGATTTTCTTGCTTAGTAAGGAAGATTTTCTTGCTTAGTAAGGAAGATTTTCTTGCTTAGTAAGGAAGATTTTCTTGCTTAGTAAGGAAGATTTTCTTGCTTAGTAAGGAAGATTTTCTTGCTTAGTAAGGAAGATTTTCTTGCTTAGTAAGGAAGATTTTCTTGCTTAGTAAGGAAGATTTTCTTGCTTAGTAAGGAAGATTTTCTTGCTTAGTAAGGAAGATTTTCTTGCTTAGTAAGGAAGATTTTCTTGCTTAGTAAGGAAGATTTTCTTGCTTAGTAAGGAAGATTTTCTTGCTTAGTAAGGAAGATTTTCTTGCTTAGTAAGGAAGATTTTCTTGCTTAGTAAGGAAGATTTTCTTGCTTAGTAAGGAAGATTTTCTTGCTTAGTAAGGAAGATTTTCTTGCTTAGTAAGGAAGATTTTCTTGCTTAGTAAGGAAGATTTTCTTGCTTAGTAAGGAAGATTTTCTTGCTTAGTAAGGAAGATTTTCTTGCTTAGTAAGGAAGATTTTCTTGCTTAGTAAGGAAGATTTTCTTGCTTAGTAAGGAAGATTTTCTTGCTTAGTAAGGAAGATTTTCTTGCTTAGTAAGGAAGATTTTCTTGCTTAGTAAGGAAGATTTTCTTGCTTAGTAAGGAAGATTTTCTTGCTTAGTAAGGAAGATTTTCTTGCTTAGTAAGGAAGATTTTCTTGCTTAGTAAGGAAGATTTTCTTGCTTAGTAAGGAAGATTTTCTTGCTTAGTAAGGAAGATTTTCTTGCTTAGTAAGGAAGATTTTCTTGCTTAGTAAGGAAGATTTTCTTGCTTAGTAAGGAAGATTTTCTTGCTTAGTAAGGAAGATTTTCTTGCTTAGTAAGGAAGATTTTCTTGCTTAGTAAGGAAGATTTTCTTGCTTAGTAAGGAAGATTTTCTTGCTTAGTAAGGAAGATTTTCTTGCTTAGTAAGGAAGATTTTCTTGCTTAGTAAGGAAGATTTTCTTGCTTAGTAAGGAAGATTTTCTTGCTTAGTAAGGAAGATTTTCTTGCTTAGTAAGGAAGATTTTCTTGCTTAGTAAGGAAGATTTTCTTGCTTAGTAAGGAAGATTTTCTTGCTTAGTAAGGAAGATTTTCTTGCTTAGTAAGGAAGATTTTCTTGCTTAGTAAGGAAGATTTTCTTGCTTAGTAAGGAAGATTTTCTTGCTTAGTAAGGAAGATTTTCTTGCTTAGTAAGGAAGATTTTCTTGCTTAGTAAGGAAGATTTTCTTGCTTAGTAAGGAAGATTTTCTTGCTTAGTAAGGAAGATTTTCTTGCTTAGTAAGGAAGATTTTCTTGCTTAGTAAGGAAGATTTTCTTGCTTAGTAAGGAAGATTTTCTTGCTTAGTAAGGAAGATTTTCTTGCTTAGTAAGGAAGATTTTCTTGCTTAGTAAGGAAGATTTTCTTGCTTAGTAAGGAAGATTTTCTTGCTTAGTAAGGAAGATTTTCTTGCTTAGTAAGGAAGATTTTCTTGCTTAGTAAGGAAGATTTTCTTGCTTAGTAAGGAAGATTTTCTTGCTTAGTAAGGAAGATTTTCTTGCTTAGTAAGGAAGATTTTCTTGCTTAGTAAGGAAGATTTTCTTGCTTAGTAAGGAAGATTTTCTTGCTTAGTAAGGAAGATTTTCTTGCTTAGTAAGGAAGATTTTCTTGCTTAGTAAGGAAGATTTTCTTGCTTAGTAAGGAAGATTTTCTTGCTTAGTAAGGAAGATTTTCTTGCTTAGTAAGGAAGATTTTCTTGCTTAGTAAGGAAGATTTTCTTGCTTAGTAAGGAAGATTTTCTTGCTTAGTAAGGAAGATTTTCTTGCTTAGTAAGGAAGATTTTCTTGCTTAGTAAGGAAGATTTTCTTGCTTAGTAAGGAAGATTTTCTTGCTTAGTAAGGAAGATTTTCTTGCTTAGTAAGGAAGATTTTCTTGCTTAGTAAGGAAGATTTTCTTGCTTAGTAAGGAAGATTTTCTTGCTTAGTAAGGAAGATTTTCTTGCTTAGTAAGGAAGATTTTCTTGCTTAGTAAGGAAGATTTTCTTGCTTAGTAAGGAAGATTTTCTTGCTTAGTAAGGAAGATTTTCTTGCTTAGTAAGGAAGATTTTCTTGCTTAGTAAGGAAGATTTTCTTGCTTAGTAAGGAAGATTTTCTTGCTTAGTAAGGAAGATTTTCTTGCTTAGTAAGGAAGATTTTCTTGCTTAGTAAGGAAGATTTTCTTGCTTAGTAAGGAAGATTTTCTTGCTTAGTAAGGAAGATTTTCTTGCTTAGTAAGGAAGATTTTCTTGCTTAGTAAGGAAGATTTTCTTGCTTAGTAAGGAAGATTTTCTTGCTTAGTAAGGAAGATTTTCTTGCTTAGTAAGGAAGATTTTCTTGCTTAGTAAGGAAGATTTTCTTGCTTAGTAAGGAAGATTTTCTTGCTTAGTAAGGAAGATTTTCTTGCTTAGTAAGGAAGATTTTCTTGCTTAGTAAGGAAGATTTTCTTGCTTAGTAAGGAAGATTTTCTTGCTTAGTAAGGAAGATTTTCTTGCTTAGTAAGGAAGATTTTCTTGCTTAGTAAGGAAGATTTTCTTGCTTAGTAAGGAAGATTTTCTTGCTTAGTAAGGAAGATTTTCTTGCTTAGTAAGGAAGATTTTCTTGCTTAGTAAGGAAGATTTTCTTGCTTAGTAAGGAAGATTTTCTTGCTTAGTAAGGAAGATTTTCTTGCTTAGTAAGGAAGATTTTCTTGCTTAGTAAGGAAGATTTTCTTGCTTAGTAAGGAAGATTTTCTTGCTTAGTAAGGAAGATTTTCTTGCTTAGTAAGGAAGATTTTCTTGCTTAGTAAGGAAGATTTTCTTGCTTAGTAAGGAAGATTTTCTTGCTTAGTAAGGAAGATTTTCTTGCTTAGTAAGGAAGATTTTCTTGCTTAGTAAGGAAGATTTTCTTGCTTAGTAAGGAAGATTTTCTTGCTTAGTAAGGAAGATTTTCTTGCTTAGTAAGGAAGATTTTCTTGCTTAGTAAGGAAGATTTTCTTGCTTAGTAAGGAAGATTTTCTTGCTTAGTAAGGAAGATTTTCTTGCTTAGTAAGGAAGATTTTCTTGCTTAGTAAGGAAGATTTTCTTGCTTAGTAAGGAAGATTTTCTTGCTTAGTAAGGAAGATTTTCTTGCTTAGTAAGGAAGATTTTCTTGCTTAGTAAGGAAGATTTTCTTGCTTAGTAAGGAAGATTTTCTTGCTTAGTAAGGAAGATTTTCTTGCTTAGTAAGGAAGATTTTCTTGCTTAGTAAGGAAGATTTTCTTGCTTAGTAAGGAAGATTTTCTTGCTTAGTAAGGAAGATTTTCTTGCTTAGTAAGGAAGATTTTCTTGCTTAGTAAGGAAGATTTTCTTGCTTAGTAAGGAAGATTTTCTTGCTTAGTAAGGAAGATTTTCTTGCTTAGTAAGGAAGATTTTCTTGCTTAGTAAGGAAGATTTTCTTGCTTAGTAAGGAAGATTTTCTTGCTTAGTAAGGAAGATTTTCTTGCTTAGTAAGGAAGATTTTCTTGCTTAGTAAGGAAGATTTTCTTGCTTAGTAAGGAAGATTTTCTTGCTTAGTAAGGAAGATTTTCTTGCTTAGTAAGGAAGATTTTCTTGCTTAGTAAGGAAGATTTTCTTGCTTAGTAAGGAAGATTTTCTTGCTTAGTAAGGAAGATTTTCTTGCTTAGTAAGGAAGATTTTCTTGCTTAGTAAGGAAGATTTTCTTGCTTAGTAAGGAAGATTTTCTTGCTTAGTAAGGAAGATTTTCTTGCTTAGTAAGGAAGATTT
This sequence comes from Archips crataeganus, assembly GCA_947859365.1. Taxonomy (NCBI): domain Eukaryota; kingdom Metazoa; phylum Arthropoda; class Insecta; order Lepidoptera; family Tortricidae; genus Archips; species Archips crataeganus. Next base: position 21,584,291 of record OX402056.1, on the reverse strand, counting down.
TCTTGCTTAGTAAGGAAGATTTTCTTGCTTAGTAAGGAAGATTTTCTTGCTTAGTAAGGAAGATTTTCTTGCTTAGTAAGGAAGATTTTCTTGCTTAGTAAGGAAGATTTTCTTGCTTAGTAAGGAAGATTTTCTTGCTTAGTAAGGAAGATTTTCTTGCTTAGTAAGGAAGATTTTCTTGCTTAGTAAGGAAGATTTTCTTGCTTAGTAAGGAAGATTTTCTTGCTTAGTAAGGAAGATTTTCTTGCTTAGTAAGGAAGATTTTCTTGCTTAGTAAGGAAGATTTTCTTGCTTAGTAAGGAAGATTTTCTTGCTTAGTAAGGAAGATTTTCTTGCTTAGTAAGGAAGATTTTCTTGCTTAGTAAGGAAGATTTTCTTGCTTAGTAAGGAAGATTTTCTTGCTTAGTAAGGAAGATTTTCTTGCTTAGTAAGGAAGATTTTCTTGCTTAGTAAGGAAGATTTTCTTGCTTAGTAAGGAAGATTTTCTTGCTTAGTAAGGAAGATTTTCTTGCTTAGTAAGGAAGATTTTCTTGCTTAGTAAGGAAGATTTTCTTGCTTAGTAAGGAAGATTTTCTTGCTTAGTAAGGAAGATTTTCTTGCTTAGTAAGGAAGATTTTCTTGCTTAGTAAGGAAGATTTTCTTGCTTAGTAAGGAAGATTTTCTTGCTTAGTAAGGAAGATTTTCTTGCTTAGTAAGGAAGATTTTCTTGCTTAGTAAGGAAGATTTTCTTGCTTAGTAAGGAAGATTTTCTTGCTTAGTAAGGAAGATTTTCTTGCTTAGTAAGGAAGATTTTCTTGCTTAGTAAGGAAGATTTTCTTGCTTAGTAAGGAAGATTTTCTTGCTTAGTAAGGAAGATTTTCTTGCTTAGTAAGGAAGATTTTCTTGCTTAGTAAGGAAGATTTTCTTGCTTAGTAAGGAAGATTTTCTTGCTTAGTAAGGAAGATTTTCTTGCTTAGTAAGGAAGATTTTCTTGCTTAGTAAGGAAGATTTTCTTGCTTAGTAAGGAAGATTTTCTTGCTTAGTAAGGAAGATTTTCTTGCTTAGTAAGGAAGATTTTCTTGCTTAGTAAGGAAGATTTTCTTGCTTAGTAAGGAAGATTTTCTTGCTTAGTAAGGAAGATTTTCTTGCTTAGTAAGGAAGATTTTCTTGCTTAGTAAGGAAGATTTTCTTGCTTAGTAAGGAAGATTTTCTTGCTTAGTAAGGAAGATTTTCTTGCTTAGTAAGGAAGATTTTCTTGCTTAGTAAGGAAGATTTTCTTGCTTAGTAAGGAAGATTTTCTTGCTTAGTAAGGAAGATTTTCTTGCTTAGTAAGGAAGATTTTCTTGCTTAGTAAGGAAGATTTTCTTGCTTAGTAAGGAAGATTTTCTTGCTTAGTAAGGAAGATTTTCTTGCTTAGTAAGGAAGATTTTCTTGCTTAGTAAGGAAGATTTTCTTGCTTAGTAAGGAAGATTTTCTTGCTTAGTAAGGAAGATTTTCTTGCTTAGTAAGGAAGATTTTCTTGCTTAGTAAGGAAGATTTTCTTGCTTAGTAAGGAAGATTTTCTTGCTTAGTAAGGAAGATTTTCTTGCTTAGTAAGGAAGATTTTCTTGCTTAGTAAGGAAGATTTTCTTGCTTAGTAAGGAAGATTTTCTTGCTTAGTAAGGAAGATTTTCTTGCTTAGTAAGGAAGATTTTCTTGCTTAGTAAGGAAGATTTTCTTGCTTAGTAAGGAAGATTTTCTTGCTTAGTAAGGAAGATTTTCTTGCTTAGTAAGGAAGATTTTCTTGCTTAGTAAGGAAGATTTTCTTGCTTAGTAAGGAAGATTTTCTTGCTTAGTAAGGAAGATTTTCTTGCTTAGTAAGGAAGATTTTCTTGCTTAGTAAGGAAGATTTTCTTGCTTAGTAAGGAAGATTTTCTTGCTTAGTAAGGAAGATTTTCTTGCTTAGTAAGGAAGATTTTCTTGCTTAGTAAGGAAGATTTTCTTGCTTAGTAAGGAAGATTTTCTTGCTTAGTAAGGAAGATTTTCTTGCTTAGTAAGGAAGATTTTCTTGCTTAGTAAGGAAGATTTTCTTGCTTAGTAAGGAAGATTTTCTTGCTTAGTAAGGAAGATTTTCTTGCTTAGTAAGGAAGATTTTCTTGCTTAGTAAGGAAGATTTTCTTGCTTAGTAAGGAAGATTTTCTTGCTTAGTAAGGAAGATTTTCTTGCTTAGTAAGGAAGATTTTCTTGCTTAGTAAGGAAGATTTTCTTGCTTAGTAAGGAAGATTTTCTTGCTTAGTAAGGAAGATTTTCTTGCTTAGTAAGGAAGATTTTCTTGCTTAGTAAGGAAGATTTTCTTGCTTAGTAAGGAAGATTTTCTTGCTTAGTAAGGAAGATTTTCTTGCTTAGTAAGGAAGATTTTCTTGCTTAGTAAGGAAGATTTTCTTGCTTAGTAAGGAAGATTTTCTTGCTTAGTAAGGAAGATTTTCTTGCTTAGTAAGGAAGATTTTCTTGCTTAGTAAGGAAGATTTTCTTGCTTAGTAAGGAAGATTTTCTTGCTTAGTAAGGAAGATTTTCTTGCTTAGTAAGGAAGATTTTCTTGCTTAGTAAGGAAGATTTTCTTGCTTAGTAAGGAAGATTTTCTTGCTTAGTAAGGAAGATTTTCTTGCTTAGTAAGGAAGATTTTCTTGCTTAGTAAGGAAGATTTTCTTGCTTAGTAAGGAAGATTTTCTTGCTTAGTAAGGAAGATTTTCTTGCTTAGTAAGGAAGGATTTTCTTGCTTAGTAAGGAAGATTTTCTTGCTTAGTAAGGAAGATTTTCTTGCTTAGTAAGGAAGATTTTCTTGCTTAGTAAGGAAGATTTTCTTGCTTAGTAAGGAAGATTTTCTTGCTTAGTAAGGAAGATTTTCTTGCTTAGTAAGGAAGATTTTCTTGCTTAGTAAGGAAGATTTTCTTGCTTAGTAAGGAAGATTTTCTTGCTTCAGTAAGGAAGATTTTCTTGCTTAGTAAGGAAGATTTTCTTGCTTAGTAAGGAAGATTTTCTTGCTTAGTAAGGAAGATTTTCTTGCTTAGTAAGGAAGATTTTCTGCTTAGTAAGGAAGATTTTCTTGCTTAGTAAGGAAGATTTTCTTGCTTAGTAAGGAAGATTTTCTTGCTTAGTAAGGAAGATTTTCTTGCTTAGTAAGGAAGATTTTCTTGCTTAGTAAGGAAGATTTTCTTGCTTAGTAAGGAAGATTTTCTTGCTTAGTAAGGAAGATTTTCTTGCTTAGTAAGGAAGATTTCTTGCTTAGTAAGGAAGATTTTCTTGCTTAGTAAGGAAGATTTTCTTGCTTAGTAAGGAAGATTTTCTTGCTTAGTAAGGAAGATTTTCTTGCTTAGTAAGGAAGATTTTCTTGCTTAGTAAGGAAGATTTTCTTGCTTAGTAAGGAAGATTTTCTTGCTTAGTAAGGAAGATTTTCTTGCTTAGTAAGGAAGATTTTCTTGCTTAGTAAGGAAGATTTTCTTGCTTAGTAAGGAAGATTTTCTTGCTTAGTAAGGAAAGATTTTCTTGCTTAGTAAGGAAGATTTTCTTGCTTAGTAAGGGAAGATTTTCTTGCTTAGTAAGGAAGATTTTCTTGCTTAGTAAGGAAGATTTTCTTGCTTAGTAAGGAAGATTTTCTTGCTTAGTAAGGAAGATTTTCTTGCTTAGTAAGGAAGATTTTCTTGCTTAGTAAGGAAGATTTTCTTGCTTAGTAAGGAAGATTTTCTTGCTTAGTAAGGAAGATTTTCTTGCTTAGTAAGGAAGATTTTCTTGCTTAGTAAGGAAGATTTTCTTGCTTAGTAAGGAAGATTTTCTTGCTTAGTAAGGAAGATTTTCTTGCTTAGTAAGGAAGATTTTTCTTGCTTAGTAAGGAAGATTTTCTTGCTTAGTAAGGAAGATTTTCTTGCTTAGTAAGGAAGATTTTCTTGCTTAGTAAGGAAGATTTTCTTGCTTAGTAAGGAAGATTTTCTTGCTTAGTAAGGAAGATTTTCTTGCTTAGTAAGGAAGATTTTCTTGCTTAGTAAGGAAGATTTTCTTGCTTAGTAAGGGAAGATTTTCTTGCTTAGTAAGGAAGATTTTCTTGCTTAGTAAGGAAGATTTTCTTGCTTAGTAAGGAAGATTTTCTTGCTTAGTAAGGAAGATTTTCTTGCTTAGTAAGGAAGGATTTTCTTGCTTAGTAAGGAAGATTTTCTTGCTTTAGTAAGGAAGATTTTCTTGCTTAGTAAGGAAGATTTTCTTGCTTAGTAAGGAAGATTTTCTTGCTTAGTAAGGAAGATTTTCTTGCTTTAGTAAGGAAGATTTTCTTGCTTAGTAAGGA